>JAOXJP010175015.1:0-12589 GCA_025762735.1 Platanus orientalis
GAGGGGGAATCAAAAACCTCCAAAAAGTGAATTGATTCCGCCCCCAAGTGGTCCCATCAGGGGTGTGGTACATACGAAGGACTCGACATTATCATGTTGTTTACACCCACTATGTAATGATTAATGGTACACCCTAGATTTATTTTCCATAACTTAAACCCTAATTCTTGCTTAGGTCATAACCAACAAGGACCAGGGCTCAACCCCAGTATGTTATGAACTATAAGATGGTTAGGAGATACAGTGTATCCCTTAATAATTTCAAACCCCTGCCCTGAGGATGGATTGCATCCGCTCCTCTTATCTAACGCTCCTCTCTGCACCCTGTCGGGGGCAGATACATCAGTGCCGACAAGTGATATGTGCACACCCAAAAAGTGAAAATCACTTGTTGGTGCTGATGTGCCTGCCCCCTGACAAGGGGCGGAGAGGAGCATTAGATAAGAGGAGCGGATACAATCCACCCTCGAGTTTTTTATTTTTATTTTTTTATAGGTTTTTGTTTTCACCCTCCTTGAGTTGGTGTCCCTTTTATTATTATTATTATTATTATTATTATTTTACTTTTTTTTTTTTTGGGGGGGGGTAATTAGTTGGTGTCTTGTAGTTCTCAAATATACATCAAAAGTAGGTAGTCCTTTAGATTCTTGAGAAAAGCAAAAGCCATGGGAGCAGGGAGGACGTTATTATGTGTTCCAGCTCGATATTCCTCTTATCCAAAAGATTTTAAAGACCCAACCAACTACGAATATTTGCATGGTTGTTGTTATGTTAGGTTCTTGTCTTTCCCTCTTTTCAAGTCTCCAATACTTTTTTTCAAATTTCATACGCGTCTAGGGACCCATATAACAGTACAAATTAACACTGTGCTAGCAAGAAAAAAGGAGAGTGCTTTCGATTAAGGGTTACTGTCTAACATCAGATAGAAATACACTGGACATCATGAATTCTTATTTGTACACCTTGGAGATTATACACATGTACAACAATGATAACAAAAGCCTTATCCCAAATAATTGTGCTGTTTACACTAATTTAGATCTATTTCACTATATGCATGTAAGGCTATATCTTCCATTAATTTCTACATTACATCAACCTAAATAATTTCTATCCTTCCCCTTGTCCATTTAACTTGCACCATATCGGTCATCACTTCATTACAAATAGCTGAACCATCTCAATTGACGCTCTCTCATCGTGCCACATATTTATGTTATCCTTAAGGTGGATGCATTTGTTTTTTTATGCTTTGTTCTTTGGTCTCACCATTCATCCATCTCAACATCCTCAACTCAGTTACACGCATTCTATTTATAAGCTATTTCTTGGCCACCTAACGTTTTGCTTACTGAAGTATATAGATAGTCTTATTGTTGTCAAACGTTTCCTTCAATTTTAAGGTATGTTTCAATCACACAACATTCCAAAAGCACATTTCTACTTTGTCCACCCAGGTTTTATTTTATGGGCAACATCACTTCAATTTTCTTGTTTATTAATGACCGAACCACCATAACAAAAATGATCTATGTAGAATCACCTAGTCCTTTGTCTGAATTTATTGAATATTCACTCCATATATCATATTTTAGTTTGACTTCATTTAAACATTTTGATCCTAAAATAAACCTTCAATTTTTAATTGATGTTTGCTTCCTCTTCAGTCCTGTCAATCAAAACTAAATCATTGATAAACAATACATGCCATAGGACCTCTTTGCTCCTTTAGTTGTTTTAGTACTAGTTATCCCACAATAAAAAACATTAACTAAATCAACATATGTACTCGAGACCCCTTTCTTATCCTAAGGAATTGGTGTGACCCCTTAGGTCAGCTTGGCATCAGGGGCTGACACTTCAGCACCGAAAAGTGAAAATCATTCCCCAAAAACTGTAAATAATTTTTTTAGTGCTGATGTGTTGGCCCCTGATGTCAGTCTGACCTTAGTCTGACCTAAGGGGGTCATACCAAATTTGAGGCACCTTTCTTTTCCACATCCCACTTATGATCTCTCTAGGTATTTTGTTATATAATTTCTCTAAGTCAATAAAGACCATAAAAAGACCTTTGACATTCACTCTCAAATATTTCATTATTCGCTTAAGTACTAACAAAAAGCTAGCTTAATTTTCTGATGCCCTAATACAGTGTCTTAGTCTATATTCCCTCACTCCCAAAATTTCACAATATGGTTCACAATTAATGTTTCTTTAAATTCAAATAACCTAATTCTATGAAAGTTCTTAATATCTCCGATCTCATTGACACTATTGATTCTTCTTAACCCACGTTTTTTAAGTGATCCTCATTTAATAATTTCTGAAAACATTTCCACATTTCCCTACTATCCATCTCCTTCAATAAGACTCCTTGATCCTCACTCTTGGTACATATAACATGATCAAAATCTCTATATTTCCTCTCCACCATTCTAGCAAGTTTGTATACATTTTTCTCACTATACCTAAAGTTATCTAATTGGTTGATTGTAATGGTAGACGGTGAAATAGGAAGCCTACAAGCAATTTTCATTCGACAGTCATTTTTTCCATGAGAGCATATCTTAGGGGGTTTCTCACTGCCTTGTTTGTAAGTCTATTGACACACCATTATTTTAGATTGAATTATGACCTATAAGAAAGGGATCTTGAACCATCCTCCATTAGTTGTTCGAGTCTTGTAGTAACTACATCTTTAAATTCCATAACATCAAACATGGCATCGTAGTTATCAAAACAACTCTACCTCTAATTGGAAACATGCGGGTTAATCCATTTGATTGGTGGGTCAAACTGGATTAACTCGATAATGTCATGGACCTTTTAATCTCAAAACAGTTTTTTTTTCCAATCTACCCAAGTCAGCCAGTCATTTCATCTGAGATGGGTTGTAGGGTCATCTAGCTTGATGTGTCTTTTATTAAGATCTAAACTCCAATGACCCTCCAGAGATCCATGCTTCCAAGTTATGGAAATTTATATTTTCTCTTTGGATTATACTAATTATTTTATATTTTAATTTTGATCATATATATCACATGAATTACTAAGGATTTCTAAATATCAAGTTAAAAAGAAGAAATCATGAAAACACCTCACTTAGAATACAAAGTCTCTACAGACTCTCTAAACATTTCTAAGGTTTCCACATGTAAACTAATTCTAATGGCCATATAGGTAGGCCATTTAAGTCTATTTATATACTTACCCTAAGAATGGATAGAGGTCCATTAAGAATTTCATCTCTTTAGCAGTAGGACCCATTTCAATTAATTATTATTCTATTGGATTAAATTGAGACTCCTATTTCGAATTAAACTGCTTTAGGGTTGTCAATTTTGTCAGAACACCCTTGGATTTTTACAAATCACAACAATGCCCACCGGTACATCATTGTTAATCCCTTGAAGAAAAGAGAATTACATGTAAGGCACTCATACAGTAAATAAAAAATTAGTGCATCCATTAAACAATATACCACATATGCCATTGGGAATGAATGTTTACGACTGTCTAGTCCATGGCTCATATGTAAATAATTATCAAGTGGATTCCTCCAAACAATCTTGAAAATCACTTCTATAAAATAATTTCCATTGGCTGAATTTGTTAATACCAGTTGATATGAGAAGTACTATTGAGTATAATTTTTCTATGTAGAAGTGATGAATTTCTTGTTAAGCATCCACAACTATCCATATGCTATATATGTGTAACCCAACATCATCGTATATAGTCCATGATAAGCCATCAAAAGTTGGTTTTACCAAAGTATCACAAAAAGCATATAAGATAATGTAGACCGCTTGCAATTAGGGACAATTTATGTCATTTATAATGAACTACACTTTATACGGACATTTATATACCATAGAATGTTTTAATGGTTGATGTATGTATTTGTTACTAACATTTACGTAGAATCTACAACCCATACGATAGATATATCGTCGTCACATAAACAAACATAACATGTGTCAACCAGAATTGAATGAGATGTCAAATTTCCACCTTCTGGTTGAGATATTTTAAGGTTTACAAGGACATGCACAAGAAAGTCATTTAACCTGCAGATAATTCATAAGCACATACATGATTATTACTGATGTGAAGTTATCCTAAAATATGCAAAGAATGAACTTGAATCATGGTTGAAAAAGTGGGGATTAGAGTTGGAATCGGTCTTGGCCGATCTAGGTCGATTCCGATCCACAACAAAAAAAAAAAAAAAAAAAAAAAACTTAAAAAATGTGTCAAAAAAAATTCAAAAAAAAAAAAAAATTTCTATAAAATCCAAGCCAATCCGTGTAATCCAAGCCAATCCACACCCGATTCCCGAACCAAATCGGCTGCTCTGTTGTAGATCCCAAGTTGAAGGCATAATCGGACCGATCCTGGTTGATTCCGATCTGGAATGAAATCGGCTGACTTTTGAAACCATGACTCAAATGGCTTTGTCAAGACATATTATTTAAACTATTTACTGTTCAATCAACTAGGTTTTAAAGTCATGTGACACATGCAAAGGCTCAGTCCAACCAAAGACTTAGTCTGCTAGCCCTCCCCCAAAGAAAAATAATAATAATAAAGAAAAAAAAAAAACCATCATAGTTGAAATGATTGACTTTGTTTTTTGGGGAATGAGGGGTGGAGGACCATTTACAGTATTTTGATAAAACCAAATGGTATAACATCCTATTGGGTTGAAATTCGGCTACACACTATGTACACCTAACTCTATATTTCTAGATACGGAAAGAATCAAAGCTCATGCGCCATACAATTAAGGTAGACGCATAGGAGACTAGATAAATCATCCAATCTAAAGAACTACATAAAATATGATACCAACCATCCCATATGTTGGTTTCTTTTTACCCTAACAGTAAAACCACATAATGTTAGCTCAAGGTCGCCCAAGTTTTCTCTTTTCAGGTTGCACTATGGTCCACCCACTGAATGGTCCTGCTCGATGCATCAATTAATCACTTGGAAAGTAAAGGGATAATTGGTTTGTTTAAGTTTTAAACAAAACAATGTACCCCAATGTACGCCCACCATGTGCAAGGATCCTCTCTCTCTCACATAGTATCTCCTAACTTCACCTCATGCCAGCCGTGCCACCAAACAAAATCCCACTTAAATTAAGCTAACAGCACCCTTAAATCAAGTGCACCCTTTTTTTGTTAGCTTGTTTATTCATTCCAACTAGTTTCTCCATCTCTTCCTTTCATAATGATTAGAGAGGCTTTAACTGACTATAGAAACTTAAAACACACTAATTGTCTTTTAATGACTTAAATAAGGATCAAACCTGCTCTACAGCTCCCCTTTGTCAAACACAAGGATGCACTTTTGATTAATTTACTCTTAATACATTTTTCCATTGAAGCTAATTTGGATAATTTAGTATGGCCTTGGAAATTCGCCTTATTTGCCATGATTTACGCTTTGATATTTTAGGGTTGTTTTTAACTTGAAGATAGATGATCACATCGAAATTCAAAACCTTTAGTCCTTAACAACTAAGTAATAAGCTAGAAACTAATAATTCACTTATAATTGACCATATACTTAGGCCACAACTACGATGAAGTCTAAAGGACTCAACCTCATAATGTTGTTAACAACCATATGTAATGACTATAGGGACATAAATTTTGGTATACCATCTATTACTTACACCCTAATACTTGCTTAGGTCATAATCATCAATGTTCAGGACTCAACCGCAGAGTGGTATTAACTAAGATAGTTAGGAATCATAATCCCTCATTGTAATTCTTCACTAACTTCCTATTTAAATTTGAAGCAGAGATCAAATGGGTGTCCCTTAATAATTCCACACCCTTGAGTCGGTGTCTCTGGTAGTTCTCTAATCCACGTCAAGGGTAGGTAGTCCTTTAGATTCTAGAGAAAAGACAAAGGTATGGAAAGGAGGACCTTCAGTTAGCTCAATATATTCTTCTTCTTTAAGAGAATTCAAAGGCCTAATAAACTACTGATATTTGCATGGTTGTTGTCTCGGGACCCATTTAGAATCAATTCCCTAACGATACACTAAGCCAAAGAAAAGAGGTTTTTTTCATTGGGGCGCTATTTATTGTCATATTGAATTGACAATATGACTTTTTACCAAAAAAATATAAGAAATAAGAATAAGAATTGGCATTATGACTTGTTATTTGGAATAATTTTCATGTGTATAACACCAACAAAGCCTTGTCCTAACTACTTGGAGTTGGCTACACAAATCTAATTCCACCATTCCATTAAATTATAAGTATTCATGTCTTTCCTAAATACTTTAACACAGTCATTTTTGGGCATACCTTTGTCCTTTTATCTTGCACCATATCACCTTTTCGCGCTGTAGTCATTGATCTTTCACTGCTTGACAGTTGATTTTCCCTTATCTTGTTTCCTATTGGTGTTATCCCCAAGTTTTTGTAGATGCATTCATTTGCTGTGCCATCGTTTATAGTCTTACCCTTCATCCATCCCAACATCCTCATCCTACCTATATTCTTTCTATGTATATGTTGTTTCTTATTCACCCAACAATTTGCTCTCTATAAAATTTAGTTATCTTATAATTGTTATATGAAAACTTCCCTTCTATTTTTTTTTTTTAAACTTCTCTTCTATTTTAATAGTATGCATCAATCAGAAGACACTTTAATGACACTTCTCAATTTTTTCTACCTTGCTCTAATTTTATTGACAATACAATCTCTAATCTCTCCCTTCTTATGGATGATTGAACCAATAACAACAAAAAAACAGCCTTATCCCAACTATTATGGATGATTGAACCAAAACAATGAAAATGGTTGTTTCAAAGTATCTCTTGTTCACCATCTTTAATACCCCCTCTTTCTACCCATATTTTGTATATTCCTTCTTAGTTTGGTTGGTCATATAAACCTTATGATTCTAAAACATCCCTCATAATTTTATCTTTGCATATAGCCCCGCTGGTCTTGTGAATCAAAGTTAAATCACCAACAAACAACATATACCATGGGACCTCAATCTATATATGCCTAATTGACTTATCCAGAATTAATGCAAAGAGAAAAGGGCTCAATGTCAACTCTTTGTGTAAACCTATTGTACTTGAAACTTTCCATTCTCTCCAATATTTGTTTAATACAAGCTATTATCCTATTATAAATAACTTTAAAGTTAATTCATCTTCTTGAGATACACTATCATTTGTTTCTTTTAAGTCAATAACCATGTAAAGGTTGATCTTCGTCCCCTAACCTAGCCTTAACTAAAAGGGATGAGCCAAGCTCGATGAAGTTATTTCTAAATAAGAAGAAACCCAAGAACAATTTATATACTTTAATAGATCCATCCAGTGCTAATGATTTTTGCAAATTCAGAACGGCTTTTAGTAAAATCTAACCACCCAACTGGAAATAGGTCTCAAATGACAGGCCAAAGGGTTCAACTCTTACAGTCCAAGCATGTGTTAAAACATTGTGTACAACCATTTCATTTACTTTCTGTAGCCAAAAGTCTTTTCAATAGAAAGGTTTCGTCCCAGTGTTTATACAATTTGTGCAAAAATGAGTCTCCAAACCGGGCTGAGCAGGTGAAGCTTGGCTAGACATTCACCGATAAATTATTTGGTATTATCAGAGATTGTGTTTGACCACCTTTCCAGATTTTAAGGATTGTGTATCTTTTTAATTCCAAAATCAATGGATTTTGCTTAATCAGTTAACAAAGAGAGTACAACTAAGCAATTGGATGGTACAGCATTATAGCTAAAAGAACAAGGGGCAATAAATGTAAAAATAAAAGTATATATAAAGGAAAAAATAGAAAAAAAAGAAGAAAACATCGCAAGAGCAGAAAGGCATCACTTCTATGTTAAGGTGCTCTGGCAAAGGTTCCGAGTGAAAATGATTCAGAAGTTCCATGCAATGAGTTTTGACCCCATCCTGCACACAGATTGATCGGATGAAAATATTTGACATTGCTATTCTTGCTTCAGATGTTCAATTGCTTCGGAAGCTCATGGGTTACCTTCTTTAATCAAATTTGTACTTTAAATCGAAGAACCAAGATCACCCGAAAGAAGTTGAATCTAGCTTTGCTTAGAACTCATCCATTCAACAAAATTGTCCAGGATCAAGGGCCAAGCAAGGTCTGGATCATAGTTGCTAAGACCTGGGAAACTTATCTATTAACGAAAACAAAAATGAAAAGGTCAGAATGAAACCTGCATTGCACAGTGCCTTTCTAAGACATTTGAAATTTTCTCAAGACCCGTCTTTTCCGTTTCTTTTTATTATTGCTTTTTTTTTTCCAATGAATATTTGCACCAGGATATAGGTTCGGAAGATGCCATCATCCCAGCTTATGCATATGTGGCCCACATGCAAGAATTTAAGGGCCTGCCACCAGATGAGAGCCATCAAATGGATCTTTAATAGGCCAAAACTCAAGTCCATCTGATTATCGTAACAATACAATCTATGACTTTTCTGGACTAGTTTGTAACATTCACTTAAATGTCCACATCATATTAAATGCACAGGTGATCTCCTAGGTGCAGCCAAATGGTGGTCGTGCATGTGTGCCATTTTACAGCAGCAGGGAGAACAGCTTATCTAAATATTTCATTATGGAAAAACAAAAAACCAAAAAACCAAAAAACAAAAAGAAAGAAGGAAAAAGCTTATCCTGTCCATGACATATTTCATTTTTTTCCTTGCTACAGAAACAACATAATTTTATCAATTTATATAATTGACTTTCAGTAAGTAAAACTGGGACCAGTAGCTATGTCATCCAGGATAGGATCCCATTTTCCATAAATTAAGGGGAAAAAATAAAAGGAAACATTCAGAAGACAGTGACAAGACCATTACGTGTACCTCGTTGCAAAACCGGAAAAAGCCCATCCACTGGTCCATGTTAATTACCTTGTAATCATTTTGGGTCTGCCAAAATTCAGTGAACAAGTATTCAAATGAGAAATGCTAGCAAATCAGATACAATGTGTTAATATTTTATTTTATAATTTTTATTTATTATTTGGCGGGGGGGGAGACAAAGAAGAAAAAAGGAAAGAAATCTTAGCATTACAACCAAAAACAAAAGGGGAAAAGAGGAATGGTTTGATGAGTAGAAAATTAACAGGAGTGACTAGTGAGCTACTCCAGAAGAAAGCCCCAATATACTTTACCTGGCCCAGAGGTAAAATTAAAATAAAATAAAATAAAAAGAACGGAAAGCTGTGCAAAACACCCAGGCATGTCAACAAATTAAAACAAGATTGAGGATTCCAAGAGAACCTAATCTCTCAAAAAATGTAATGAGGAGATGCATGCATGAAATTCAATAGATGCTTCGACAGACTCAGACTTGAACCAGAAATACAAATTTCAGAAATAATGCGACATAAAACTGGCCATTTACCTTTAAATACTCTTTAAGTGAATCAACCTGGGGATAGAACTGGGAACCTAAAACAAGATCCAGCAATTCACAGATGCTTTCGATGTCTATACTCTTTTGTTTATCCTCTGAGACAATAAATCACAAGAGGTCAACATTAATGGTCATGAAGCAAAAGATCTCACTTTCCTCAGAGTTTGGATTGAACCACATGCCCCCAAGACATGGCATACCTGTTAGGCAGTATCGAAATGCATATGAGTAGAAATCCACGAAATTCGGTGGCTTCCTGACCTTTTAAGAACATAAGAACAAGATCAGCACTATCATATCCTTCCGTAACTCATGAGGAAGCATCCAATGTAAGCGCGAAAACTTGTTACTCTCCAACAAATGTTTGAGAAAGAATAAAATACCTCTTTCTCTAGCTCCGGGAGTGCCTTCTTTAATTTGTTGATAGTGTCAGCCCGTAGCACTTTGAGACCTCGTCGCCACTCATCCTATTGAGAAGAGGATTTGTGATGTCAGGTCAAACAATGAAATAATATAAAAGGAAATCCAAGCTACCCTCTCTGTAGATGAAAGGATGGCACAGCAACAACATTCCAGTTCAGGTGGCACATATGCAAAGATATCAGACCCACCACTTATTGAGTTCCATAAAGGAGTGCAACTCAGGCAGATTAGTTTGGATTAAGAGTCAACCCAAGCCAAAACAGAGGCAACCCATAACCCAAGCCAAAATCTGAGTCTAACCTACTTAACCCTAACTCAACCTGATTTGAGAGGGTTCAATTGGGCTAGGATGGATTAGGCTTGGAACACTGCATCATGTAATTTAAAAGCAAGTTAGATTGAGAATTATAAGAGGTGGACTACAATCCTCACGCACTTAAAGCTATGCTCCAAACACTAAACCACACTATAGATTCCTCAATCTTGTCACATACAAGTAATTAGCACAACTTAGATTTACACCATCAGGCTTGGATTGCCCAAGGTATCAACCCAAGCCACCTTTATTTTGGGCTGGTTTTCCCAGCCCAACCCTAATCATACGTCCGAAAATGACAACACTACCCAACCTAAGTGTAGGTTAGGCAATATGATTTGGGTTGAGCACCACCCAAATCAAGTGGCACCCCTAGTTCCACTTCGACCTTGGAGATCTGTATGCCAAAATTGATCTAATCAGATAATATTAAGCAATTATCTCTTCTATTATTGGTTGGTCAGCAAATATAATGGATTTTCCATCAAAACACCTAGCAAAGATGTGAATGTCATCTGATCAGGCACGAGTTTTGACATAAAAGATCTCCAAGGTTGGGCCTGACTGATAGTGGATTCAGCCTCCTGCATGTGCACCATGTTGTACGGCTAGGCTGTGGATAGATAGTGGCAAGAATAGAATGATTGAATCCAAAATGAATGCATTAGCAAGAACTTAAAAATGGCACCAATAAGCAATAGGTGACAAGAACAAGATAAAGTCCACAGAGATGATATGGTAATGTACAATGAAGACCAGTGACTGCACTGGTATGAAGTGATCTGCTGCAAGTTGAAGGTGTGAGAAAAGGGACAAAGGGAAGGCCAACAATGACTTGGTTTGAAGTAGTGAGAAGAGACATGAGTCCTAGTGATTTAAGAAAATATCTGGACCAAGATTGAGTGGAATGGCAGAATAGGAGTCATATAGCTGACCCCAACATAAAAAATAACAACAACAACAATAATAATAATAATAATAATAAGATCCAATAACGGGAATGTATATCAGAGAATGGTGTGACATACCAGGGTAAAGTATCCTTGCTTTTCAGCATTCATTTTCCTGATAGGTGAAATCTGTCAGTTTTGCATTTACAGCACGAACTGAGACAATAGTGAATGAATGAGGTTGACTTGTCTACAACAAATAACTTACCAAGCAAGCATCAGAACTCTAACATCAGTATGATCCACTTCCATATCTGAACAAAGTGCCTCAATTCCTTCAGGGCTGTTCAAGCAAATACAATTTATAACCATTTTATAGTCCCAAAAGATGATAGATGCCTATTCCATTGAAGTTAAATTAGAGTATGTGTCTCAAGAGTATACCATGAAATAATTAAGGAAAGCATCATATGAGAAAGAAGGACAAGAGGAAGGCCAAAATTTGACTTAGGTTGAACTGTTGAAGTAGTATGGAGAGACATGGCAGCTTGTGTTTTAATGGCACATGTGACCCTGAATAGAGTGGAATGGCAGAACAGGATTCATGAAGCCGACCACAAATAGTTGGATAAGGATGTTGTTGTCATTGCTGTTGTTGTTGTTGTATTATATGAAAGGAAGTGTACTGAGAAAGAACTCAATGAAGCATACTTTCCAAACAAGAGGACTCTTAAGTAAATAAGTAATAACATCCAAATATAAAGCATAATTTAACTCATAAAAATAATATAGATATAAAAGCTTAGGGGGCAACAAACAAATAATGAATATACAGTACATTTCTAGTACTAACTGGTAATGCCCTAAGATTCTTAACAACTGATAGATGATTCATGAATGAATGAAAATACCAAGGCCTATGGCTCTTCCCTGGTGTTACTACATAAAATTTGAAGGTGTGATGCTTTCAAACCATAGGTGTGACTCCTAGGATCGACTAGTGTGACACTAGTTGATTATCTTCTTCCAGTATTAATCTTTTTTTTCCTTTTCTTTTATTGCAGCTTTCTCCATTACAGCTTTTGTTCTTAAATCCATTATATAAAGTCATTTCTTCTGCCCTTAAAACCTTATTCTACTCTACTCATCAAAGCTGGATTCCTACCCAAATTCTATTAGATTCTTCAACCCTAGCTTCGCAAACAAACCCTAACCTAATAATTGAGAAAGAAAAATCAGATTATTCTCCCTTTGGTCCTACATCAGTTTGGTATAAGAGCCTTGGTCCTACAACCCTGAAGACTTAGGCAAACACATGATAGGAGTTGAGGTGCTAAACAGTGCACCTATTGTGGTAAATCTTACCACATAGCTAGTAACTGTTGGCATAAACAAGGTAAGCCCGCATAGGCTAGTCAGGCTACAGCATCGAGAGATGGATGAGCTGTGGCAGAGCTACATGGGGATGGGAGTGGCAGAGCTACATGGGGATGGGAGGGGGCCATGT
>JAOXJP010175026.1:0-12588 GCA_025762735.1 Platanus orientalis
GCTTTGACCATCAGCGGACACGGCACAGGTTAGCAGTCAGCATATAAAACCCTCACCGCTCTCTTTTGTAAAGCCGCTGCTATCCTTATTTGCATGGTTTTTGGAGGCTTGCTCGTCATAGATGCTTTTGGTGTCAAAGTTAAAAAGCATTAATTAAGGCTCAACATAAACTGATCAAAAAAGGATAAGGATAAGTTGTAGCAATTTTATTTTTTTTTTCATGAAAAGGTTACGGTTTCTTTTGCCTTTTAACATTGGATTTTTGTATTTTTGTGATTTTGTGTTCACGCTACAAAAAAACTACAGAAAATTTTGCTAAAGCTAATCACCCGCCCCTCAAACCATTGGTTCCAAATATTCTTTGAATAACATCCGTTATTCAAAGTATGGCATGATCCGATAACCAATTAATAGTAGTAATTGATCTAGCACCTTAGCCGGTCATAATAATAATAATAATAATACGAAGACTTATAGTATGTTGATGAGAGCGAGCTTATCATAGGTGATTTCTTAGCTATGAAATTCGGGTGGCAAAATTCAACGGAATCCAGAAGTTTATTTGAGTCCTTATGGGCTATCGGTTGGTTCTGCCATTCCATTTAAACTTAGTTTTAGCACTGATTGGTTCACTAGATTCGTAGATCCGGTTTTTCCTGGACACCAAACCCTAGTTTTCCCTCTCTCGTCTCCCCTTTTCGTTCTTGAGGAAAAATTATCCTTGACCACTAAAATATTTGCCATAAGGGCAAGACTATCCCCTAATCAACAGGGCTACTTTCTCCTTTTAATGACTTGACGAAAAATGTCTAAGAGACCCCTAACATCACAACGCCCTTATATTTCATGGGATCTTCATCAAAACACTTACTAAAGATCTTCCACTCATTGCTCAGTCAGCTCCACATATCCCTCATATTATACACGTACACTCGTGGCTCTCCCTCGGGTTTTGCCTTAAAAGTATTACTTTGGTGAATGCTCTTTGGGTAACTTAGGGTCATCAGGCATTGGAAGTATCTTAAAAGATGCTCAAGGTACTTGGATTCAAACCTATTATAGGCCATTGGAAATGGAAGATGTTGTCACAACAGAGATTAAGGTACTTCTATTTAGTCTAAGACTAATCCATTCAATAGATCCCTATTGCCAAACTGTAAGTGGAAGGTGACTTATCTATTGTCATTGGGTGGATGAAGAATGGAAGTAAGGGCCCATAGAAAATATCTCATCTAGTAAAGGAAACGTTATTTCTTGTTATGCCTTTGAACAACTCTTTCTTTTGGCCCCCAAGGGAGACTAATTCCACTGCTAATGGCCTAGTAAAAAGGGGGGTGCAAAGGGATATTACGATGGTTGGGTACCTACAAGAAAACGAGCTATTCCAATGATTTTTCTAGCAGCAGTCGGTATAACCACTAGAATAAATATGTTATACCCACAATTTAAGACCATCTGTATAGACCCAAAAAAAGTAGTACTAGTGGTTCTATCGGGGACCACTAGTACTAACTTTTTTCTTGTTGTGGTTCTAAAGAAACAATTGCAATAAGCAACAGTTTAGCCCCCCCCCCCCGACAAAAAATAAAAAATAAAAAATTTCTCGCATCCCCACCAATTCTTGTGTTCTCTCTATATCTCTCTCCTCCCTTCTTTAATTTGACAAAAACTCAATTACGTCTTACGACCGGTTAAGATTCCCATCTCTCTCTCTCTCTCTCTCATTCTAGGTCTCACTCATTGTTGTTTTTAGGGGTTCTTATTTTGCATAAAGTAGAAAAGACTCAAAACATCTTGGAGAAGATCTAGCAGCTAATGTTATGTTCAGTGTAACGTCCTCAAACCCAGATTCGGATATGGATCCGTATATGGATTCGGATTCATTACTAATCCGTAATCCGATGATTACATGTCAATATAGCCCAAGTCATGGATCCAATATGTAAGATCTAATAGTCCATTTACTTAATCCCTTATTTCAATAATCAATAAACATAGTTTGATAATAATTTGTAGAAGCGTATTCAAAATTCACTAAACACAATAGATCAATAAATTACAGTGAAAAATAACATCTACATCCACTCCAAAATATGTTCAATATCAACAATTCACATGCTCACTTGAAATCAAGTACTGTAAAGTAAAATGAGTGCCCTTGTAACCTAAATGCAGTATAAGAATGGAATATGTACAATCCACAAATGTCTATCAAATGTAATCTCTTGTATAGTTCAAATAAAAAATGGAGAACTGATGAGACGAAAGGTGTCATAACTAGCCCTTAGAGTGATGGACTTAAAATAAGGGTTAATCTGAAAAATAAATGGTTAGGTTAATCCCAGTCTATAAACAATCTAACAGACTATAGATAATCTAAAATAAAGCATAGATTTGAATACTAACATGTCCAAAAGTCAATACAAGCTAGACAAATGTCGAAATATTAATCACAATCATACTAGTACAATATAGCAATAGTCACATGTCAAACTGAAGTAAAGGGTTCAAAACAAAGATCTAAGTCTGATTAATAATTCAATACAGATATCGAAGCTCATAAAGTCGATGACTTGTGTTAGTCTCGAAAGATCCAATGTTCGATGATTTAAAGTGTTCAAAGTTCACTATTTTCGAAAGGATTCAAAGTTTATATGGTTCAAAATATTCAAAATTTTTAATATTCGAAATTCAAATATTCAAAGTATTCTAAGTTCGATGTTCAAAGTATTCGGAGTCCACAAGGTTCAATATTTGAATGAGTTCAAAGTTTAATATCCAAAAAGTCAAAAGGGACACACTTAGCCCGGTATCAAGACCACATAATCAATAGGATACAGGCCTAGTATTAATGCTCAAATCGTTAACGGCCACATTCAACCCTATGATAAGGCCTAAAGTGTTAGTAGACACATTTATCCCAATGTCAAGGTCTAGATCATTAACAATTGTATTTAACTTTGTGATAAGGCCCAAAAGTTTAGAGTCCAAAGGTCATACTTAGCCCAGTAATGGGAGTCAAATATTCAAATTCTAAAAGAGTTCACATCAATAAGTCTAAAGGTCCACATAGTTTCGATAGTTGGAATATTTTTATAATGTGTAAAACAAGCATAAGCATCATGTTGTCATGAATCAATCATTTCAAAGACACATAGTTCACTTAGATTCAATGTTAGTATATGATTCGATAATCATAAGTCCAAAATTGCAATGATTCACTAAGATTTCATATAGAGTCAATGATTCAAATATGTAGCAGTATTCAAAGGTTCACATATTTCATGTAATCACGTAAGAAGCATAGAGTTCAATAGAATCAATGAATTCAATATATTTCCACAAAAATTCAAAAATTCACATGATATTCCAACAAATCAAATCATAGAGATCAACCAATATCACTTTTAGTGTTTCAAACAAAGGCAAAGCAAGATTACTTTTCAAATTGATCATAAATAGAATAGATCTTGAAGGGTTCACGACTTTACACAAATTTTCAAAGATTCACATAGGAAAATTCATATTTTGCATGTTCTAAAAGATTTCAAGTAGGAAATCAGTCCACACAATGTCTAAAATCAATAATCTTTCACAAAATAGGTGTACGCCCAAAAGATTAAACAAGAATCAATTGTTTCAAGCATAGATCTACAAAAAATTTAGAAGATTACATACAAATTCACATAGACTAAGAATTTCAAAAGAAAATTTCATCATCTCAACCACAGGAATCAAGATCTCTTACAAAGATGCTTAAATTTAATGATCACACATGGTTTTTCAGAGATTTCAAAGAGTTGCCATAACCAAAACACAATTATCAAAGGAATCCAAAGAGAATTTGTATTATTAAACTCATAGTAAGCAAGATTAACTTACCGAAGCTTAATCCAAAAGCTTCCAAGCAAGGGACCTTCACTTCACTTCCTCAAATCATTTTGTTCTGTAATATTAGAGTAAATCTAATATCAAATGAATGAAACTAAGATAATCAAGGAGAAAAATCACTTAATCTAGCAAAAGTTTTCAAGATTGGGTTGAACTTACCAAATTGGAAAAGAATCTCTTCTTTCCTTTCCAAATCTCTCAATTCTCTCTCTTCTTTTCTATGTTCTAAGAGGTATAATAGAACCAAATGAGATCATATAGTGGTTATTAGTCATCACAAACGAGATCCCACTCGTGTGGAGGTCAAATAGGAGTAAGCCACATCATAAAGTGGCAAAAAATCGTAATTTTTTGAAATTTTAGCTTTTTCAAGCATGATCGATCACGAGATTGGTGATTGATCACAGACCATCTAGAAATCACCCAAGGGCTTGGCCCCTTGTTTCGTGATTGATTAGGCCAAAATCATGGTTTTGTGATCAATCAAGCTTTTCCTAGAAAATTCTGCACTGACAGTTTGTGGGAAAAAAGGCATAACTTCTCATAGAAAACTTAGAATTATGCACCGTTTAAAGCTTTAGAAAGTATAATCAAAGACCTCTCCAACGAGGTATGGTTTGTACTCTAATTCACTTGAGATTGGTGTCAGTGGCCTAGGAAGTATCCAAAATATGTTTTCACGATAACTTTTGAACTTGACAAGTTCATGGTCCAACTTGGGTTCTACACTTATAGTTTGGTTTAAATGGTCCCTCAACCACTCTAAGGTCTATCTAAAACATGTGCAATGACAATTTTAGCCTTATAAAAAATTACATTTTTACCCTTTTAAGACATTGCGGGGTATTACATTTAGAGTTGCAAAGGCTGCTCCTTCTAAAGCTACTTCTACGTGACTATAGAATTCGCCCATTGTTTAGGTTTGATTAGATCTGGGATTGTACAAGAGTTGACTTCCTTATTGTAAAGGGTCTTATATTCTCTCTATTTTTAGGTTTTGATAGATTGATTGTGGAGGGAATCTCTCTCACCATCATTAGATTGATTCAGTCTTTAATTGCAATTTGTGGGATTTTCAATTTTCTTAAGAGAAGTTTAGACCTTGCTTCCTTGGTTTCAGTAAGGTGAGTGAAAAACTTAGCTAAAGTGTTCACCAAAGAAGATGTTTCAAATCTCCAAATTCTTGTTAACTTGATGAGTTTGATACCCCCTTCTTCAAATCTATAATTTCTTGTTCTTGATTTACTATAATGGAAATTATTTTTTGTTCTTTGTTTGTTTGTTTTTTGGTAGAGAAAGGAGAATAATACCTAATGCAACATGTGGTTCAGGTTTGTCATGATCTAATCTCTCGTGCACAGCCTCAGTCATAGAAACGTTAGGAGTTGGATACCTACCTTGTGTTATTCCTTGAGTAAATCCATGAATTGGTTAAGGCAGTTGCTCTAGGTCCCACTCATTAAAGACTGAATCATCATTATACATACCCTGTTGTCTAAAAACATTGTTAACTCCCATAAGGTTAGGATTTACTTTTTCTTTGGAGCTTGTTGTTCAGTACATGAATTCCTAATATATCTTTTCATTACTGTTTATATGTTAACTTACATATGCACTAGATTGATGAATACTGTTCATTCAACAATAATAATTTAAAGAACCACAAAAGTATTTTTGCTAGTGAAAAGGAGTGTTTCATTAAATTTGTTATTTTTTCCAATTTTATCAGGCTCTGGACAATTGTACTTATAGTTAGTTATTTAGACTAGGATGTTATATTCAATTAGACCTTACAAATATTTTAAATTAGAAAAGCGGCACCACAAAAATAACAATTCTTAGCAAAAATCAAAACTGATGCTAAATCCAAAAAAAAAACCTCTACTATAGGCAGCTGGATCTTATACTAGTAGTTTTAAAAATCTTCACTAAAGCTCCACCGACCACCACTTAATTTCTATCACTAGAAGGTTATAGAGATGGTTTTGCGACCACTAGTACAAAAAAATATAGCGTCGGTCATCTATTGTGAAGGTTATAACCATCGCTATTGATCAAAACTTTTCCATGCTACACCCTACACATATAGTGACGGTTAGAAAACCTCCGGTATAAGTTTCTTCTAATGAACAATAGTTGTTACATCCTACACGTATAGTGATGGTTAGGAAACCACTGCAATAAATTCATTCTAGTGGACAATAACGATGGTTACAAAACCATCACCAAAAGTCTTGGAAGTGGACAAAACAACAATGGTTCCTAACCACTGTTGTTTCCTATATTTCCCAGATATATAGTGACGATTGTAACCATTGCTATATATTTAGAAAATATAATTTAATTAAATAATTTAATATTTTTAAATTATGATTATAGCTAAAAATCCATAATTACTAATAAAACTCACAACACTATATTTAAAAGGCACATTGAAAATCCAAAATTTATAAAATTGTTACTTGTCACTGTACAAAAGTAGATCAAATACTACAGTCACTTTTCTCAACTTAAAAATACTTTAAAAAATCCAATAAAACACAAATATCAATAAAAGACATTGGAGCCCACCACATAATCCAACTTGATCCCTATATATTTTGTCATTATCTACAACACAAACAACAGTGAATATAATTTTTCATTTTCAATTTTCAATTTTCATAATATATTAGGAAATAAAATATACAAATAGTAAACAATAAAACTATACAATAATAATTGTGAAATGACACTAAAGTAATCCTAGAGGGGGTGAATAGGATTTCTCAATTAATTTAGCCCTTTTTAAATTATGTTGTGGATGTTACTAATTTATTTTCACTTATCTCAATTAAGTGAGTGTGTGCTTCAATGTAACTACTCAATAATAATATAAAACGTATGCTAAGCAAGAGTAGTATAGAATATAAAGATGGAGAGACAAGAAATCACACAATCACAACCACAATACAAGATTTATAGTGGTTCGGCATTCGGCCTACGACCACTTTTCTAAAGCTCACTACCGAGCTTAGTTATATTTCATTTAGGTACTATTACAACTTAGGTCAATATACAAACCTAACTACTTGCTCAAAAACAAGTTAAACAAACAATACTCGGTGTTTCCAGCGAGTGTGTACTACTTTCGGTGTCTCTGACGGAGGTAGTCAAGCTTTCGATGTCTCCAGCGGAAGCAAATAAATAACAATAATAAGTATGAATGCAAATGGTTGTAAAGATAAGTAAATATTACCATAATATGGTTGATGTTGCTAGTTGCTCAAATGTGGGATGTTCCTTAATGAGCTAGTATGCCTTAGCCACCCACAAACTCCAAGTACTTGGCTCTAGTGCTCATTGAGTCCAACTAAAGGTGAGTTCCTCTTGGGAAAGTGCTCACCACAACCTCTCCTTAATAGTAAAAGTAATGCTAAATAGGAGAGAAAAAATGAGAGAGAAGTGTCTCAATAATCTGTAGGCAATAGAGGTTTGCACAGTAAAGAGGGCTCTCAAAATAGTATGCCTCTTAGCTCTCTCAAAAAATAACTTGGAGTGTTGGAGATTCTTTTATCCTAAAGGTAAAAAGTGTTTTTTATAGTAGGGAGGAACATCCATGGCCTTAGGATAGACATATGATAAAGGGAGAGGCATTTTGGGCATTTGGATGTGCAAAAATGGGGTTCAAATTTCGAAAAACTCGCCTCAAATTTCATGATAAAAATTTTGCCAAAAATGCCTTCCAAGCTGATTGGGGGTTTAGAAACCGATTTGGGCTCCAAATCGATTTGAAAACCTGCAATCGATTTCGACTACCTATCAGGCTCCAAATTGGTTTGGGGTTTCGCAACCGATTGGGTTTTTGGGAAAATTCCAAAAACTCATCGAAACCGATTTGGGTTTATCGGTTTAGGCCTTGGGAGTGCTGAATGAGATGCAAAATCAGTAACGAAACTGATTGCGAGTTTCACAACTGATATTGCTGAAATCGATTGTGGGTTTCGCAATCGGTTTCAATTGAATTTTTCTGCACTTTTGTTTTAGGCTGTAATCATTGGGCATCTTGGTTTGGGTATTCACAAGGACCCTAAACTATGTCTTGATTCATTTTAGGACACACAAAATGATATGCATGCATGTCGTATATCTTCCTTGGTGTGCCTCTTTCCCGTGCTCTTCCTTAGGTCTTTGGTCTTTCTTGGCTTTATGAGTTGAACTTGTGAGATTACATAGGACACTTACAAGACTCCTAGCACTACCCAATTACTCATGGGATTGACATACATCATCAGAGGTTAACCAATTTCCATGTCTGGTTTTTTTCTAGAGCTTTCATTTCCTCCTCCATAGTAGTTCGCTATTGTGGTTGTGCTAAAGCTTCTGATACTCTACAAGGAATGGTAATTGACGACAAAAAAACAACACAGTTTTGAAATGAAGATGATAAAGCATGATAAGAAATAAAGTTTGATATGGGATGTTGAATACCTGATCTAACACCTTTTCGCAAAGCAATAGGTATGTCAGAATTATCAACGTCAGAAGGGAGGGACGTGTTACCTGTTTTAGGAATCGAATCCAAAGAAGACTCTAGAATGGGTACATGAGAATTCTGGTCACTCGGTTGATTTGGAGCACCTTTTTGCCTATCTGAGTCACTTTTTTTCTTCCTTCAAGTGTACACTTTAAGTTCAGTCTCCCCCTCTCTACTTACACTAGTATTGTCAAAATGAAATGAAGGAATCGGAACCAGAAGTAGGATTGTGGAAGATGAAGACAACTCTTCACGTGAACTCTCCCCCTGAAGAGATGTCTTACCTGAAGAAAAGAAAAGAATATATTCAAAGAATGTCACATCCCAAGAAACAAACTTCTTTCAGGTAAGTGGGTGAAAGCACTTAGACCCGGTCTGATCAACACCATAACCCAGAAAAACACAGTTAAGTGCCTTTAGGTCTAGCTTGGTGCGATCAAATTTGGATATGTGCACATAACAAATACACCCAAACGTTTTTGGGAGAAGAGAGAACGGAGTACCCAATGATAAGACTTCGATTGGTGATTTATAGGAGAGGACTCGGGAAGACATCCATTCATGAAGAAGGTAGTAGTTTGAACGACATCAGAGCAAAAAGTCTTAGCCACTCCATTTTGCTCAGGAGTACCTAGACATGTGGTCTGGTGGATAATCTCAGAAGCATCAAAGAATGAAGACAGAGAGTTGGAGAGATATTCTCCCCCATTGTCAGAGCGAAGGATGCGAAGTTTGGTGCCAAACTGTGTATAGATCATATTATAAAAAGATTTGAATGCACTACACACATCGCTCTTTTGCTTTAACAAGTACACCCATGTAACACGAGAGTAATCATCTACAAAAGTAACCAAGTAACGAAAACCATGCAACGGAGTAACTAGGGAAGGTCCCCACACATCTAAATAAACAATAGAAAAGCAAGATAAACTTCTTTTATTACTTAAGGGATAAACTGAATGACAGTGTTTTGCTAATTGATAAGGTTCACAATGAACATTATTTGAAAAGAACTGAAATTTAGGAAAAAGTTTCCTTAACAAAGAAAAAGAAGGGTGACCAAGACAATGATGCCATTGAAACAACTCATTTGTAGTGGTGGGAGAGATGTCCGTCTTTATTGTTGAGGATGCAATAGATGACTGAGACGATGAATCCAAAAGATAAAGACCATCCTTCTCATGCCCCATACCAATGGTCGCCTTTGTTTTCAAGTCCTGAAACACACAATAAGGAAAGAAAATGACACTACAGTTAAGACTCTTGGTAAGATGACTAATGGATAATAGGTTTAAGGTGAAATTAGGCACATGAAGAACATATGACGATAACAAAAAAGTAGCAGGGATGTCACCATGTCCAGCAACAGAGGAATAGGCAGCATCTGCAATACGGACTTTGTCTTCCCAAAACTTACACTGTAAGAGTTGAACAGGGAGGACATACTAGTAATATGGTGGGAGGCCCCTGAATCAATGATCTAGGAGTCCTGTGAGGGAGAAATAAACGCAGATAAGGTTGATGCGAAGTTACCTGAAGCCGAAGCTGCAAACGAGGAAGTAGGAGCAACTGAAGTATCAAGCTGGGAAACAAACAGCTGGAAGGCCTCGATTTCCTCCCTAGATAGATGACTATCTGGTATAGAAGCAGATACAGGAGTAACTGGCTTTGAGGCATGGAAGTGATTGAATGAGCACTGGTTCGATTACCACCAAATCAGCTGCCACCTTTAGTTGTGTTCGATCCACCTCGTTGGTGCAGACGTGGAGGAAGATCATGTGGGTGTCTATGCAAATCCCAACACTGGTCCTTAGTAGGTTGATCTAGCACAATGCTCGTACTTGAGCAAATCACGATCATTAAAGGTACCAAAGCACCCACTTCGACCATGTGTAAAAGAACCCCGATGACCACCTCGACTAGAGGTTGATATAAAGGTTGATTTCTCCATTGCAGATGACAGGTTCATCACTCCTCGTTGTCCCTCTTATCTGTGAATGTGGGCATACACCTCATATAAAGATGACAAATTCATATTAAGGATCTGGGCTTTGATCTGCTCATACTCAGAACTTAGACCTGCTAGAAACTTAAAACATTTGGATCTCTTCAACATGTTTCTTGTACATTGTGGCATCCTTTGGATAAACAGGGCAATAAGTGGTATAATGGTTAAGTTCTTCCCACAATTTTTTTTAATGAAGCATAATAAATGGCCAGGGGCTAGTCGCCTTGCTTGAATTGGACAATTTTCTGGCGGAGGTCGTCACACACCTTGGTGGCATGACCAATCTATGAACAGGTCTCAGGTAAAGATTCCCAAATTTGATGAGCTATGTCTAAGAAGAGGTAGTGATCACTGATTTCCGGCTTCATTGAACTCAACAACCATCCCTTTACTACCGCATTTTCGGTTTTCCACTTTCGGTACTTTGGGTCGTCCTTGGAAGGAACCTCTAGTTCACTCATTAAGTATTCTTCTTTGTCCTTGCTTTGAATGAAAATAAGCACAGATTTCGACCAAGGTAATTGGTGCCATCAAATTTAACAATGGTGATCGGCACATGTAAAGAGTCTGTAAGAACAAGAGAGCTTCCCAAGTCATTCTGGCTTAACTCCCCAGAGATCTGACTTGACTTTTGCTTTTCGGCTGACATGATGTAGCCCAAAATAAGACTCCACCAACATTATACACAGGCACAACACGACCTACATAGGTCAAAATACACACTGCAACCACCCACAAGGAACATCACCAAGCCCAGACACAACCTGGAAGCCTATAGACACAATGACACGTCTCAACCACTTCAAAAAATCATAAAAGATAGCAAGTTGGTGCGAATGAGCACAAGAGTTTTCATCATGGAGGGAAGCAACCTGTTGCTGGGTTTATTCGAATTTTAAAATAAAAAAATTGAAATATGGCCCAAAAAGTCAATAGGCAACAACCTCGGAGTCGAATTCCATCCATTGGCTTCCCAAAACTCAACCAAATTATGTGGGACAAGATCCTACACCTTCCTTACTAAAAAATGACTTAGTATGTGCAAGTGAACCTAGCAAAAAACCTCATGGTACGATTGGATGGAATAAAAATGGCCTAAAAAATCGTCAAGCGTTAACCCAGGAGCCAAAAACCATTCACCGACTTCCCAAAACACAACCAAATTGCGTGGGACAAGATCCTATAGCCTCCTTACTAAAAAACGACCTAGTTTGTGCAAACAAACCCAACACAAAACTCTTGGTGCAATCAAATCGAATGATTTGTGTTTTTTTTATGTTTTCGTCAAACTCCAAGAAAACCATCGAAAGACTGTCGTAGCTTGATAAAAAATCACGAAAAAATCACTACAATTCTTCTAAATTCATGACGATTCAAGACCCTAAGGTTTTGGGATATGAAACTGTATGGACATGCTGACATCAGCATATGACCGACTAATGTGAACGACTATACTGGCTCAACAGATGTGTTGTATTTTTAGCGGCGATCAATCCTGGTGTTTGCTTTGATACCAACTTGAATTCCTTGAGAGATATGAATGAAAAATGGAAGAGGGAGAAGAAGAGAGGGAGAAAAATAGAGAAGGAAATTAGGGAATTTGTGTGTTACCTTCCCACACGAAATATCTTTTATTTATGTATTATAAAGAGATAGAGATGGTATACCATACATGTATATGTATATAATACTTTTACCAACACTATCCTTAATGTATTGTATCTTAACATGACTTTCTATGTGGGACACTACTAGCATGCATTATACGATAGTGGTGGTACGTAGTAGGCCGAGTAGGGTATCCCGTAGCCGGTGTGCTTTTTCTTGGAGCTTGGCATGCTTGCTTGGCACAGGACTGAAATTCCCGAAATGGATCCTAGAGAGGGGGTGAATAGGATCTTCATAAAATATTTAAAAATTCTTTTAAATAAATTATTCTTTTTAAAATAATTTATTCAACCCCAATTTAATTTATTTAATTTTCTTTTAATCAATATGCAGTGAAAATTCTTTTAATTAAGTAAATTGCTTTTATGTGAATTTATCATAGACCATGGGGCTTCGTCATGCACTATAGTATTACCTATAGTAGAGCAGGAGCAGGGCTGATAAATTTCCTAAGGTTGTTTAAATTAATTCTTTAATAATTTTAACCTTAGTTGAAGTCACTTAA
>JAOXJP010175037.1:0-12588 GCA_025762735.1 Platanus orientalis
TGCACAATCTACTTAGAGACATGGGAAGGGAAATTGTCAGAAAAGAAAGTCCGGATGAGCCAGGAAAGCGTAGCAGGTTGTGGTCTCATGAAGAAGCATTGCGTGTATTGAAGGAATGCACGGTAAATTTTGAATGAAAAAAATCATTTCATGGTTTTATTTATAAAATTTAGAATTAGTAGAAAGCCATGAAAAGATTAGTTTGGCAAGTAAAAAAACATAGAAAGACCATTTATCTTGATTTAAGAAGGCCAAGAAACTTGATTTTGTGTCTTCTAATATCTTGTTTACTTTTGTTTTTCTATTGTTAGGGAACAAGAAATGTTAAAGGGCTGCTCCTTAAATTTGATCAAGGAGTGGAGGAAACTGTATTAGAGGAGCACCATTTCAATGCAGAAGCATTTGCAGCATTGAGCAATCTAATATTGCTCAACTTAGATGATGCACATCTTGTGGGAGACTTCAAACATCTTCTTTCAGAATTAAGATGGCTTAAATGGAAATGCCCTTTGGAGTTATTACCAACCAATTTTTATCCGAAAAAGCTCACTATTCTTGATTTGTCACATAGCCTGATTAATAGATTCTCAGGTTTGTGGCATCAAAACAAGGTATTACATATTTTGATATTTTTATTTCCTTGACTAGTTACGAATTTTGTTTGTTTGTTTGTTTGTTTTGTTTTGGTTTTTTTTTTTAATGTATGTCTTACTATTTGATTTTATGTGTATGACAGCTTGCAAATTTGAAAGTTCTCGATCTCAGCTGGTGTCGCTTCCTAGCTAGAACTCCTCATTTCTCAGGGTTACCTAACTTGCAGACATTAATTCTTAAATGTTGTAAGGAGTTGGTTGAGGTTCATGAATCCATTGGGAATCTCAAGAGACTTGTTCTCTTGGATCTGAGTTGGTGTGAGAATGTTGTGGAACTTCCTAGCAGTATCTGGAAGTTGGGTTCACTTCAAAATCTATGGCTCTCTCATTGCTCAAAACTAACCAAGCTGCCAGAACAATTGGGTTCTGTGGTATCTTCAATAGATCTTGCTTCCGGCATAAATATAGAAAAAATGCCCAATTCCATTAAATTAATCAGAAAAATACCTAGTTGGATTGGTTTAGCAGGAAACCTGACTGACCTTTCTCTTTGTGGAACAAGTATAACAGAGCTACCTAGTGCTATTGGATTACTAGGGAATCTTGTGAAATTAGATGTATCATGGTGTGACCTAGTGAAGCTACCTGATTCAATGGAAAAAATGAAATCTCTAAAATTTCTAGATATGCGGGCCACTGGTGTAGTCAAATTACCAGAAGATTTTGGAAAACTGTCAAGTTTAGAGAAGTTAAACATGGCTAAGTGTCAAGAATTAGAAAGTGTTCAAGAGAACTTTGGACATCTTGTAAATTTGTGGAATCTTGATATGGAAGGAAGCGGTATAGTCAAGCTATCAGAAGATTTTGGACAACTGTCAAGTTTAGAGGTGTTGAACATAAAATTCTGTCACAATTTGAAAAGCCTTCCTGAGAACTTTGGTAATCTTGTAAAGTTGAGGGATCTTGATATGGAAGAAAGCGGTATAGTCAAGCTATCCGAAGATTTTGGACAATTGTCAAGTTTAATGGACTTGAACATAAAGTTCTGTCAAAATTTGAAAAGCCTTCCTGAGAACTTTGGTAATCTTGTAGGGTTGAGGGTTCTTGCTATGGAAGGAATCAGTATGGTCAAATTACCAGATGATTTTGGACAACTGTCAAGGTTAGAGACATTGAACATAAAATTCTGTCAAAATTTGAAAAGCCTTCCTGAGAACTTTGGTAATCTTGTAGGATTGAGGGTTCTTCTTATGGAAGGAAGCAGTATGGTGAAATTACCGGATGATTTTGGACAACTGTCGAGGTTAGAGACATTGAACATAAAATTTTGTCAAAATTTGAAAAGCCTTCCTGAGAACTTTGGTAATCTTATAGGGTTGAGGGTTCTTGTTATGGAAGAAAACAATATGGTGAAATTACCGGATGATTTTGGACAACTGTCAAGGTTAGAGACATTGAACATAAAATTTTGTCAAAATTTGAAAAGCCTTCCTGAGAACTTTGGTAATCTTGTAGGGTTGAGGAATCTTGTTATGGAAGGAAGCAGTATGGTGAAATTACCAGATGATTTTGGACAACTATCGAAGTTAGAGATATTGAACATAAAATTCTGTCAAAATTTAAAAAGCCTTCCTGAGAACTTTGGTAATCTTGTAGAGTTGAGTAATCTTGATATGGAAGGAAGCGGTATAGTCAAATTACCGAATGATTTTGGAAAACTATCAAATTTAAAAGAATTGAACATGGATGATTGTCAAGAATTAAAAATAGTTCCTGAAAACTTTTGGAATCTTGTACACTTGAACACTCTTTGTATGCATAATAAACGTATAGTCAAATTACCGGAAGTGGTGGAAAGCCTTCTTGAGAAATTTGATAATATTGCACAGTTGAGGGTTTTGTATGCTAGTAATGTCTTTGAAGGTGTAATCCCTAGTGATATTGAAAAATTATGTTCATTGGAACTATGGAGACTAAGTGGCAACAAATTTTATAGCTTGCCTGCTAGCATCTGTGAGCTTTCTATGCTTAAAAGCCTTTATTTAAGAAACTGCACAAATCTTCAAGTCCTCCCAAAGCTACCCTCGAGTTTAAATAGAGTAGATGCCACAAATTGCATATCACTGGAAAGAATCATAGATTTCTCAAACTTGAATAATTTATGCTTGCTATACCTCGACAATTGTACAAAGCTTCAGGCTCTCCCAGATCTTCCCTCAAGTTTGGAGAATCTAGGTGTCACAAATTGCCAAAGATTCCCAGATGTCTCAAAGTTGAAAAAATTACGGTCGTTATCCTTCAGCAACTCCTCAAAGCTTCAGAGCCTCCCAGAGTGTGTCGGTTCAGTACAATCGGATGCTGCAAATTGCATGTCAAATTCCTTGAGCCCTATCCAGGTTATTTCAATTCTCACTCGGAAGTTCCTTTTCAACACTACAAAAAATATTCCTGAATGCTTCATCCCTGCTCAATGCTCCCTGTATGATGATGATTATGGTGAGATTGTAAAGCGGGTTATCAATTTGCGTTTACCGGCAGCAACTGCAGAGGTTGCACAACCTAGAGAATTGAATCTTGATATTGAGATCATCGGGCTGGTTTTATGCGTCGTTTTTTCCGTCAAAGGATTGCAGACTGATCCACACTTCAGTAGCCAATCGGTTATTTCCGTCAAAGGATTTCAGACTGATCCAATGTTCAGTGGCCAATCGGTTCATGTCTACAGAAATGATAGAATATACGAATGTTTGCCTTACAGGGGATGTAACATTATGGAAGAAGAACATGATCAAATCTACCTGTGCTTTTGTTCCAGTGCTTTAATGCATCATTTGAAAGGGGGGGACGATATCTTGGCCAAGGTAAAGCTTGGCATCTGCTATCCAAAGAAGTTGGACGGGAAGAAGGGCGGATTCTATTTCGTCTACAATTCGAATGAAGATTCCACCACCTTGCTGAAAACAACTTATGAAAGGGTGGCAGCAGAATTTTCCACTTCTTCATGTGGTGCTTCTGTCGGCGGTGAAACGTCGGCAAATAAGGAATTGGTGAACCGAAACGCCATAGATTTCTCCTTTTCTTCCTTTAATGATGAAGGAGAGGTGGATAGGCTGTGTATCGATGGAAGCAACGCAAATGGACCAGACAAAGATGAACAAGACCAAAGATTAACTTCGTCCACCCTTCATTCTTCAAACGCTGCTTCTTCTAACATATTTTTTGATACAGATGATGACTGGGGTCTGCATCCACAGAATCAAAAGAAGCCAAAGAAGAATCCACCACTTGACTTGAATGAAGAAGAAGATGTGCATCTCCCTCTAAGTCTAAACAATCCTAAAGCAGATGGACCAAAGAAGGATGAATTGGACCTAAGTTTAAGTCTAAATCATTCTGAAGCAGATAATGACCGGGGTCCGCTTCCACCGAATCCAAAGAAGCCAAAGAAGAATCCTCCACTTGACTTGAATGAAGAAGAAGATGTGCATCTCTCTCTAAGTCTAAATCATCATCCTGAAGCAGATGAACCAAACAAGGATGAATTGGACATAAGTTTATCTCAGCCCAACCTTGATTCCTTGAACGCCTTTTTTAGTGGCATGTCTTTTGTTTCAGATGATTTCAATCAAAAGAAACGAAAGAAGGGTCTCGATGCTGATGATGACGGGAATGTTGTTCTACCAAAACCAAAGAAACCAAAGAAGATCTCCTGCTTAACCTGAATTGGGATATTTCTTTTGTTACTCATATGTTGGTGGTGGAGGATCAGACTGGCTCCAACACACCCTCATTTGTTGCTTGTCACTTTTTGGGGGGTACGTGTGGGTCGCAGAGATGACATTGTGAGCGGGAGAGGATCCTGCCTCTATTTTATAACAAAAAATTGAAGCAGGTGTGGTCTCTCTCCTTCATTTTCCTCTGTCTCTTTCTTTCTTTCTTATTCCCCGAGTCCATTCACACTTCCTCTTCGTCTTTTTTTTTTAATTATTAATTCTTGATTCAAAGCTTTGATCAACGACAGGCGTTTCATCCTACTATCTTACATTTCAGAATTTGATCCCAAAAAAACCCTAATTTGACGCAGGTACGATGCTATTTCTTGCTTGTGGTTGAATTTCTTTCTAATTAGTGATTGTTGGTTAGAATTGGTCAGTTTTCAGAAATTTAGAGTATAAAAGATGTGTAGGTACAGTATGGTTTAGAGTTATTGCTCACTATGATTGCTTTAGGACTTTTATATGTCTGAGTTAAGGTAGACTTTTTTTAGGCACACCAGTGGTTTATCTTGTAGTCCCCTTCTTAAGGTGTGTTTCAGCTCACAGTTCTATCAACTAGAGGAAGGATTGTGTCCACTTCCTTAAAAACCGCTAATATCCTTTCTCAGAAGTAGACACAATCCTTCCTCTCAATCCCGAATGATAATTTAATGATTTTTTTTCCTGTTTGAATTGGAATGGCTTTTTTTAACCTTTCTTTTTTTCATAGTTTCATAGCTTTCAAGTCCTAATTTGAAACGATTGATTGTTCTAACCACTTTACTAATCGAAACCAATGCAATGACCCCCGACCCATCATGGTATTGAGTAATCAAGAACACATAGATCCACTCAGTGCCCTGAAAATTAAAAGTATCAATGGAAAGATAAAAGGCCAAGGTTGTAAACTGGTTGCAGCAGCTCCCAGTAGCAGCGGTACCACTACTCCCATTCTTTCTCTCAATTGTCCCCTAGTAGCATCTTGGACTCGGAAAGCTTGGTAGCAAGGTGTTGGGTTAATGTCTTGTACGCAACCCGACATGTATCCAGGATGACGATTTGGAGAAAAACCCGAATATAACCTATTTATGCCAAAAAATATTTTGACCTGTATTTTATATCCGATTTGAGGTCCAAATCCAACCCGCAGAGATTAAGGTTTTGGAGTTTAAGTATATGATTTTTTGGAAGTACGTGCCACTGAAATGTTCATTGTAATATATGTTTTGTTCATAGCGAAAGTTCTCTCACCATTTCTGCCCATGGACATAGGCTTCAAGCCGAACCACATAAATCATCTTCTTCTTTGTGTGATTGTTGTTTGCATTATTTTCTCTCTTTTATTTGGTTGTGATGTAGAACAAACTGTACAAGCTTTCTTTGAGTAGAGAAACCGAAAGAAGTTTACACACGAGAAGGGCAAAAAACACTAGTAGAAATCATGAACCCGAGAACGGAATTGTGTGAAATTTGGTGAGCTTAAGCGAAATTTTGCAAGGATCAAAACTCATAGCTTTGCCATGAAAACCGCCACTTTTCGCATAAATTCCTTCGTTAAGGCCCTTAAATCAGCGTTTTTGCTATATTTAGTAATTTTCCTTTTTGCTATAACTTTCTATTTAGAAGTCAGAATAAGATCCCATTTGTTATGGGATGTTTTTTAGTGATAGTAATGTTTGATTTTGTTAGTATCTCGATTTTTTTATTTTTGGTAAAATTTACCAAATTAGCCTAATTTTGTGCCCAATACAAATTAGGGTTTCTTTTCTCTATTTAAAGCATTGTAGCCTTCAAGGCAATTCAGTTTTTCATTAATAAAAGTTTCAGAACGAGTTTGTCTTCCCTGGTGAAGTTTAGGGTTTTTTCCCAACAAATGAGATGATGTGTTCTTCTCCTTGTTATTCCACTGCATCAGGTTGCATACAATCCCAAATCTCTAGGTTCCGCACAACACAAGGTTTAGGCCGTTGGAGCAAGGCTAGTCTTACCTATTCTTTCTTAGGTTTGTGCAGTGAAGCAGTTCAGAAATATTTTCTTATTCTCGTGAAGATGTTAGCTTGCAAAGTTGGTAAAGTCTGGGAGTCATACCACAGACCTAGGATTGAAACCTGTCTTCACCCATAATTATCTATAAAAAAGTGATCTTAATTCCTCGTGTCTTGAGAAAAAGGAGGGGCTCCTTTGATTGGATTGCCTAGGGATGGTCAATAATGAATCAAATCATTTCTTGACGTATGTGATATTGTGTGTATATGTGTGCACTCAACATGAGATTGCCATCTTGTTAGGTTACTTGGTTAAATCAAACTTTAAGGCCTTGTCTGGTTTCAATGAAATACTAGTTTTTACGTGATTCTTGACGAAATTTTCGTGAGTTCATATTCAAGCCCTTTAGTTGCCAAGAGTGAGAAATCTTCGATTTTTTAGATTTTCTCATGCGCATCTCTATTTTCTTGTCAGTTAGGGTTTTATTTACACACAACTCTTGTATGAAAATCCTCCCTTTTGATGTGTCCATTCACAACCGTTGCTTCTTGCTTCAAGGGTCTTTGCAGAAGTTAGGTAAAGTCTAGCTCTAGGTTTTCCGACTCAGATTGCTCAGGAGTCAACTCAACTTGGGAGTCATTGGAATCAACTCATAATAAATGTTTAACAATATTAAAAAATTACATATAATATTTTGGCTAAAGTATTTTCCATTTTCTTGATAAATAAAAATATTTTTATAGTACCATAACTTGAAAATCCAAAAATAATTATACAAACTACTAATAGTATAATACATACGAAGATAGACATAACTAATTCTAAACTTTAAAGTTGGAGCTAAAATAAAAATACTTCTATTAGTACTAATGTATTGAAAAGTCAAAATAAATTTTTTCAAGATAAGCACAAAAACAAAATACCACCCAATCTCTAAAGTCTAGATTTATATTGGTTAGAAGTTTAAGTTTAAAATCTAATCTTCTTACAACTTTAACTTTCATTTTTTCAAGTTTTTTTTTTTCTTTTAGGGTTTTGAATGGTTTTGAGAGAACACTTGTTAGAGACCTTAGGAAAGAAACATCAAACCCCAAAAAACTAGAGTTTTTTTATATATATATTTTTATCGTGTTATAACTTGGCTTTGGGTCATTTTAAGGTTTACAAGACTCGACTAAGTCACATGAGTTGGTCCTAGTCAAATGAGTCTACCGAGTTAGCAACTTGACTTAGTTGAGTTGCAACATGAATCAACTAGTGAGGCTTAGGAGTGGAGTCAACTTGGGGGAGTCAAGACTTAATTGGGAAGTTGCAAACTTTCTCTAATCTTCGACACCCAAAGCTTCCCTTTTCTTTTCATTTTGTTCATCGCCATTGACGAGCTAATCTGTAATTGGCGCCTTGGCAGTGATCCTATAACTGGAGGCTGTAGATACCTTTGTAGATTGGCCACATTTACAACCATAGTGGAAAGGATCCTCTCTTGTTGCATTATGACCTATTAAGGTCCTGTCTAATAGGTGGCATGCCATGATTGGTGGGAAAAACTGAAAATATCTTTCAAAATTTGTAATTCACTTTTTCCTACCAATCGTGTTGTGCCACTTGTTAGACAAGACCTTAACAGGTCATAAGCGACACGATAAGATCCGTTCCGCAACCATAGAAGTAGAAAAATCGGAAAACTCCCTTCCAACGAGTTCCGGTCTAAGAGATGGGTTTTCTTAGGGTTGGTAACCCAACTATCCCTAATCGGCTGGCACTCTAAATTTACTCTTCCAATCAACCTCAAATTACATTCTACTTTTTTTTTCCTTTGTTTTAGATTACCATCGGCTGTTGAAGGTTAATTTTAGATTACTAGTGGGCCATTACAAATCGTACCTTAGATCCAACATTGCCTATATCATCTGAATAAATAACTACGGTTCGATGGATCTTTGTTTCCCAATAAATTTGTTTCTTAGGTTTTCGTTTCTTTCTTGCAATCTAGGGAAATAATAGTTGTAGCAGCACTCAAGGCAAGGATTTGTAATTTTGTGACAGGGATGTAATTTCGATCTTGCAAAAGTAGATTTGTTCGGTCTTAGGATTTTTCATGGTCTTGCTTATTGTAGTAGACTAAAACTAAACATTTGATCTTATGATTATTATTAATATTATTTTTTCAATCTATGGTCTTTCAGATAATAATGAATGCAAAAGCAATTTATTGTTTTTCGATTTGAGAAATGAAAGTAAGTTTTATCTGAAGATTTGCTTCTTTGTAATCTATGCTTCATTTGATCTTTCTTCCACATTGTTTTATTAAACGGAGAAAATGTTCTATCCAGGATGGTATCTTGGAACCAAGGGATGACATGTGGAAGAAAATGGCAGGGTTGGACAAAATTTCAAATTCCCACCCATTTTTCCCACATGTCGTCCCCTGGTGTCCGAGACACCATCCTGGATAGAACATTTTCTTCCAATATGAAACTATTTTTTTTACTGTACACTCTATCTGATGGTGACTGTAGCAGTACTCCAAACTCAGATGATGTAAATTTTGATCTCCATGTATCGGATATCTAGGCTTCAAATTTAGATTTTTCCTCGAATTTTTTCCAAAATAGTAGCTTGGTATTTGTTTTTCTTGGTGGATAATGTATCACCCCCAACAATCATGAAAACTGAAATTTCTTTTGTGATTATGGATATTGTATAAATATCTTGTTCATGATATTTGAGAATTGTTGGTATTTTGTTTTTCACAGTGATTTCTACTTCATAGAATCAATTTCTTGTGCGAGTTGCATCTAACAGCCTATGGTTGGTTGACCTTGTATTTTTACTGGAAAAAAATAGTAAATATACTGGTACATATTGTTTCCTATGTAAGCAAAGAAGTGTCTATAGCTATCTTTGTCCTTTGTTTACAGTTCAATAATCTCATGTAGTAACCATAATTCATATAGTAGTTTCCTATTGTTATTTTTACCATTCATGGATATGTCTAAGACATCAACCAGTTCATATCCACATAAAAAGTCTTCACATTTTGTAAATCAGATACCAAGCTACTATGAGAATGGGTTATGGGGTGTCCGAATGGGTTTCGAAGGGTGGTAAGGTTTAGAAGATGATGATTATGATGTAATATCAAAAGGAAAAGCCCTGAGAATAGGTTATGGGGTGGCCAGTTACTTTGGAGGAGGTATGGGATATGGGTGATGAAGATGGGGAAAGGAAAAGTAATGTCATGGAATTTTTCTAGTGTAGGATAGCAAGGGTTAATGATGAAAACCAAAAAAGGTGATGGAGAAGAAGAAGAAGAAGAGGGGAAGAAGATGGAAAAAGATAGAGAGAAATCACCTATTCACATGTTTGATCATCACTAATTACACACCAAGACTTGGTACAAAAAGCTTGGAAACAAATTTGTAGCTGTAGGGATCTTGAGCAACAAAATAAGAATCATCTTTATTAAACTTCATTGTTTGGATCAAAGGAGGAGGCCTCCTTATAAACCCACAACGGGATTAGGGTTGCCTTTCCTTAATTACATCAAAATATATACTAAATAAAATAAAGGAGAGGCAAAAATGTCTCCCCTCTTTAAAGTGGTTGACAAAGCCAATTTTGACTTTATTTTAATTCTAATATGTCCTATATAAAAAAAACTCTAATAACCACTAAACGTGTAAGCTACACTTAAGTGGTGAAACTGTAATTTTGTATTGTAAAGGAAAAATGATCATTTTACATATTTTAAACAGACCATAGAATGATTTAAGAACCCTTTGGACCAAGTTAGAAGTGTAGAACCTAAGTTTGACATCGAACTTCTCATGTTCAAAAGTTATTCCAAAGCGTATTTGGGGTAACTTTATGGGAACATTGACACCAATCCCCAGGGAATTAGAGTGAAAACCATATATCATTGAAAAAGTCTTCGAATCTACTTTTCAAACAATTCATAAAAAAAAAAAAGTTTTCTATAAAAAGTTACCCTTGTTTTTCCAAAGGGTGTCTGAACCCGGGGTTCAGAACCCCTAACCCATGTGCATGACTAGTCAGGGAGATGGGGCATGTGCTAGATGGGGCATGTGCCTCGGGAGCTGCCCTGACCAATCACCAAAGCCCTGACTGTCCAGGGGTGGAAAAATGTTGAAAGCTACAAAAAATTATAAATTTTTCCCTTTCTCGATGTAGCCTTTAACCATTGGACCCCCACACATGTGGCATCTTATCTTGGATGAATTATAACCCCTCTAAACCTCATTTAGGTCATATAAAAAAAAAGTTTACAGAGGTTTGGAGAGCTTGGGAGAAAGAGAGGGACTTCTACCCCAATTTGGTAAGTTTCACTCTCAACTTAGAAAAATTTGCTAGAATAAGTGATTTTCTTCGTAGATCTAGCTTAGATGATTATTGATCTTGGTTATCCATCCTAGTTTATGCAATCTAACTATTGAATACCATGTTTTCTTATAGAGGAAAGAGGCTTGGACAAGGGAAAGAAGCCTTTGGTGGAGGATTCTCTTCAAGATCAAGTGTAGAATCTTTTGGTGAGTAGATATGCATTTTATACTCACTTTTCTTTCCTAAGATCTTAGATTTGTTATTTGTGAATTATGTTTTGGCAGATTCATTTCTACTTCCTATTGAAAATGTTGATTTATTAGTGATGGATTATACTTTTTTGATGTGAACATGTTAGAAAATGTTGATTTATTAGTGATGGATTATACTTTTTTGATGTGAACATGTTAGTTAACAATTTCCTTGTTGATTTCTTTGATTTATTGGGTTATGAAGTTGTAATCATTGTGGTGGAGCTTTGTGGAATGATTGGGATGGTCTTTAACCTATGTAAAGAAGTTTGGGAGCTTGATTTATATGAATTATAGGGATTAGAAAGCTTCTTGTGGTAGATATTATGTTTCTCCTTGATTTTCTCTTGAGATTCTTAATTCTTGCACTCTACATGTTTGATAAAATGTCTTTTAGTTATGTCTCCACAATTTACATGTATTATGGATACCTTTGGATTCCTCACATGGACCTATTACTCTCTATGATGGATTCCCCTACTTTATGAGTAATGCATGTTGATTTGTGCAATTTTATTGATTTCCATGTTAGGATCTTAGACTTCATGTGTAATACATTGGACCTTGCATCCATCAGGAATGTTTGGTGACATGGGTATGTTACTCTAACATGGTTTGCTTTGGTACTTTTAAGGAACATCTTGCTTGGACTTCTATATGGATTTTTAGGTGTTTGAGCTATTTGGTTTCCTTGTATTGTGGATAGCATTTGACATGAAAATTTTTACATTCATGAACCTTTTATGTGTCTTTAGGATGGAGTAAAGCTTTTTCTTTATATATTGGTATTTGGTCCGTTACATGTGATTTACCTTGTTGGTGTTGGACTCTTTATGAGACAGGACATATGGTTATTTTTAAATGACTCACTTATATAGTAGTTACTTTACTCACAACAACATGGAATTTGGCATTCAGTTTGGATATGTGGATTTGATTTGATACCCCTATGCACAAATATGCCATTTTAGGCCTGGTGACTAATGTGCTTAATTTCTATACAAGTTTTGTCATACTATTACTCTAAATTTTGTGCTAGTTTGTGTTTAATTTTCTTATTTATTTTGTTTATTTTTGTTTAGGAATAAATAAATTGAAGGAGTCATGGAAATTAAAGGAGTCATCAAGAAAATAGGAAACATTCATTTCTCAAAATTCCTGAAGTACCCTTTGGTATTTAAAGGATAACTTTTTCTAGACAACTCCAATAAAGGCAATTTCGGTGTCTGCAGAAAGTCAAGAGCAAACCCTAGAACTTTTGTGTTAAAGCCTTGGCCAAAAACAAACTTCTAGAAGGTGGAAACAACGCATTAAGTTAAAAGTCACAAAACTGTCGAATTCTTGAAATACCCTTCAGTATTTGGAGTATAACTTATTGTAGAAAACTCTAATAAGGGCAATCTCGATGTCCACAGAAAGATGAGAAAAAACCCTACAACTTTTGTATTTAAGCCAGAGCCGAAAACGAACTTCTAGAGGGAGAAAACGACGCTTCAAGTAGGAGGTCGAAAATCTATAGAATTGGAGTTCATCAACGATTGAGATTCTCGATCTACATAGAGTTTCCTTCTTAATTCTTTCGTCTTCTCTTTGTATAACTTTCATTATGAATTCCAAAATTATTATGGTTTGTTTTGATTCTATTATGAACTAATTTCT
>JAOXJP010175048.1:0-12588 GCA_025762735.1 Platanus orientalis
TAAGTTTATTCACTTTATTGTATTGTAGTTGAAATTATTGATTATAATTTATAGTTATTTACTTCATTATCATTTTTGGCTTCTCACTTCCCAAGGATTTATTGATCCTCGCTTCCCACTTCTCGCTTTTGCATTGCTTCCCACTTTCACTTCTCGCTCACATTGCTTACCACTTTCACTTCTCGCTCTGGTAACTATGCTTGATGTATTTCATCAAACAAAAGGATTTGCATTAGTAACCCAAAGATCAGGTCATTTTCTCTACTAGTTCTCTATAAGATGGTGAATGATACATTGATTGCTACATATCTTCATAAAGACACTAAATGTATATTACCTATAAAAAAAAGACACTAAATTTATATTCTACATCCCACAGAAAAACACTAAAATCTTTTCCATTTGACATGAGAGAGGAATAGGTATGATGATAAGGGTAACCTATACAGCCATGAATCGAAGGGGTTAATCTAGTTTGAAAACATCTTTTGTGCATATGGATATAGAAAATAAATCCCAGAGGCATAAACAACAGCAGGAAAAGAAATAATTGTTCAGCATGAATTACTAAAAACAATCTCAAAAACTCAGAAAGAAAGGAAGATTCCACTTAAGCACAATGGCACACACCTAACTTTTTATCTCTGCTTAGCAACTTCAAATTAAGCTTAACCAGTGATTGGATCTCACTCTTGGCATCATCATTTTTCCTTTCCGTACTTTCAGCAAGATTTTGTTCCAACCCACCATTTGTCCTAGGAGGCTCTGCCTCATGGCCAGAAGATGCACCAAGCATTGGTCTGCTACAAGTTGGATCATAACCTCTAGGCAATGAATCAACCAAAGTCATTGAGCAAGCAGACTCATCTATCCCATTCGTTAAGTTTGAGAAGGCTCCATGCAAGACCTGATGTAATATTTCCCCTACATGTTTTTGAGAAACATCAATCTGAACTGATGTCTGGACTGGCCTAGCAGATAAATGAGTTGTTGGAGAGCCCTCATTAAATTTTGCAGTTACTTTCATCATATTTCTACTTGGTTTTTGTTTCTCAGACTTCTGTGATCTATACTTTTCTTGTGCCATCTCAATAGTATGACACTTCTTGTTCTTTTCCTTTGCAATACTTACCAGATCCTTGTGCGCAAAGACTTTGCTTTTTGAGTTTACATTAGTTGTTTTGCTTTTTGAGTTTACATTGGTTGTTTCTTTTGATGCATGTCTCTTGATAGATGGATGATGAGAGGCCTGATGACCAATGCTGGTGCCTGCACTTGTTTTTTGTATTGATTTTGCAATATCCAACAATTTCCAGGCTTTGTCAATATCATGTGAGCCTCTACTCCCCAAGGTATCACTGAGAACACTGTCCTTTGAAGGCATTTGCTGACAATTCATGGAAGATGAAGACTTTAGATGACTTGATCTGTTAGAAAGTATTTTCATATTGTTGCCTTTCGTATTACTTTTGCCAGCAGAATCAGGTAAACTAGAAGAAAAGCCCAATGATCCACTCCGCAAGGCATTCCAGTTTTCACGCAAGGTCCGTATATGACTATGCACATTGCGGCAACGGTGTAAGGTTCTTGCTCCTGAGTCAGTCACTCTAGATCCTACACTAATGTCCCCGTAAGGGGCAATAGGACATGAGACTTGGTCTGGATGGGCAGAGGCTCTTCTGGGAGTTCTGTCAACCTCTGGACTATTAGATTCTCGGACAATGTCGAAAATAGAAACAGATGCCTCACCCACATGAGTATCAAAGTTTCTGGAGAATTTTTTATTGCCAAAATCATCATCTGGTTGGCTACTGGTGTGGTAATCCCTAGAAACAGCACAATCACGGCAATACCAATCACCCTCAGGTACAGTTGCCCCGAGGCCAACACAGTAAGTATGAGCAGCTGAGTCACAAAGATCACAAAGTAATAGGAGACTTTCATCTGCTGTACTATGGCATTCACTACATTGAGCTTCTGCATAGGGATCAGAAGGCCCAGTTGTGGCATTTCCAAGAGGATGGTAAACCTGCAAACCAGAAAAAGCACCATATATTACATACCAAGCATGATGTGGTACATGAAGAATACATCCACTTCTAGTTTATTTTCAAAGGCTGACATAACATTACAGACACACGCCCATGCATGTGCACCACCCACCCACCCATGTATACATATGGAGAATGAGAAAATTTCAACTGATGATAGCAGCCATAACAAGAAGCAGGTACAAGCTAGCTTGTTACCCAGCAAACTAAGGAGTGGCATTTTAAAATTGAGGCAAATTTCAAATAGTGATTTGATGACAAACTATTGTGGTGCTGAACCACCAACCACAACCAGACCATCACAAGCAGTGTTAGATGGACAACCGCCACCGGAAGCTGGACTCCTGAGACACATGTCTCCACACAGACCATTCAATGCATGTTACACTTGGCCATACATGTCATGGCAAGCTGACCATTAACTCTTTGATGTGAAGTCTCCCAAAATTGGAATGTATACATTTAAAATAAAAATGAACATGTCAGGATGGGAACAGCTGTAGAATTATTTAGACCTATGTTGCATGGACTCTATGTTTATGACATGCCCATGTCAGATTCCAGCACTCCAGAAATTCTTATGGGTACTACTGGATATTCCTTTTTCTTTTACTTTTTTCCTTTTCTCAAGTTGGGTTCAAGACCAATTGAGGTCAACCCAGAACCAATCCGATAATTGATCTGTTAGACCAAGATCAGATTGTGTGTGTGTGTGTTCATTTTAATTTTTTTCCTAGTCTCACCACTTGTCCATCTCAGCATCCTCATTCCATCTCTCATTCAATGCATGAGCTGTTTCTTGATAGCCCAGCATTTTGTTCCATAAAGCATGAATGGTTGATGGGAATCAGAATATAGGGTCTGAAGGGGTACAGCAGCAGAACCCAAAAATGGAAAAATTATAAGTGTGAGGCCCACACTCCATAATTGGATCCCACCAACCCAGTCATGCTTGGGCATGATTTCGGGAAGTTTCCTCTTGATAGGATGGAGTTTATTGTGAGTGACAGTGAAGGCAAGGAGGTGAAGCTTTCTAAATATTTAAGGCTTGGGGATCCGAGCAAGAAGGGGGATGAAGTTGTGAGGGAGCTAAAAAAAATTGAAGTGGGATATGAATGATGGAACTGTGGGGGAGGGTGAAAAGAAGGTGAAGCGTTTTAGAAGGGATCCGTCAAAAGTTAGGAAATGAAAATTTTGATATGGAATATCAGAGGGCTGGGTAATTTTACAAAGAGAGAAGCTTGGTTCAGGACACTATTCAAAGTTGTTGCCCTGACTGTGTTGTGATTCAAGAGACGAAGAAGGATGTTATTTCTGACAGACTTGTTCGCTAGTCCTTGGGACCTGCTTTATCAGAATGGTGTGCTTTGCAAGCTATAGGTACTGCAGGGGGGTATCTTATGTGCTTGGGATCCAGTGAATATTGGAGGGATGAAATCATGGGGAACTTTTCTATCTAGATCATTTGAAAGGATCTTTTGTCTGGATGGGAATGGATGTTTACTAGTGTCTATGGCTGCCTCAACTACAAATAAGGCTTCTTTCTGGGAGGAGTTGAAGAGATTGCGGGACAGATGATCAGGATCGTGGGTAGTGGGAGGGGGCTTCAATGTGATTTGCTTTCGCTTTGTCCATGAGAAGAATTCAGGAGGAAGAATCACGACAAGTATGAGAGATTTTGAGCAGTTTGTAAGGAGTAGTAATCTTCGAGACAGCCCTTTGTGCAATGCCAAGTATACATAAACGAATGGACAAGATGTCCCAATGCTGAGCAGGCTTGATAGGTTTTTGACCTCGGGGGACTGGGAGGATTTTTATACTAATTTTTATCAAGAGGTGCTTCCAAGATGACTTCTAATCATTGGCCAGTTTTATTGAATACTTCAGCACAGAGCTTTGGCCCAAAGCCCTTTCGATTCGAAAACATGTGGACTACTCATCCCTCCTTTAAAAGGTTGGTTCAATCTTGGTGGAATGAATGTGATGTTAGCGGTTGGAAGGGCTTTGGGTTCATGAAGAAACTGTCTCATCTGAAATTTCGATTGTTGGAATGGAAAAAGAATGCCTTTGGGGTGGCTTAAGGAGAATAAGAACAAGTTAAGTGTTGAATTGCAAAGTATTGATGCTAGGTGGAAGAGGAAGATAGAAGCTCAAAGGAGCTTTTGGGTAGAAGGCGGGGAGCTTATGACTGAGATGGAGCGGATTTTGAAAACAAAGGAAAACTATTGGCAATAGAAAGCTAAGTGCAAATGGCTTAGCGAAGGGGACGGGAATACAAGTTTCTTCCATAAGGTAGCTAATGGGCAGAAGAGAAAAAAATTGATCACAAGTTTGTTGGTTGATGGGGAGGAGGTGATGAATTTTGAGAATACTGCCAATGAAACAATATCCTTTTCACAACTTATATAAAAAGGATTCTATCAAGAGACCCTACATTGATAACTTATTGAGGCCCGGCTGAATAGAAATCATGCTCTTGAGTTGGAAAAGCCGTTTGACGAGGAGGAAGAAGGCGGCTATTTTTGGGATGGATGGGGCCAAAGCTCCGCCTAGATGGTTTTTCAATGTTGTTCTTCCAAGAATGCAAGAATACTATAAAAGAGGACATCATGAAGGTTTTTGGGGAATTTTTTGAAAGGGAAATGATGAACAAAGCAATGAGATCAACTTTATAGTTCTTATCCCTAAGAAAGATGGTGCGAGGGAGTTGGGAGATTATAGGGCTATAAGTATGGTGAGTAGTCTCTATAAGATTATTTCCAAAATGTTGTCTCTAAGATTAAAAAGGGTTATGGAGGTGGTGGTTTGTTCCACTTAGAGTGCATTCATTATGGAAGGCAAATTATAAACAGCATTATGATAGCAAATGAATGTGTTGACATGAGAAAACAAGTCAAGGACCTGAGACCCAAGGGTGGTATGCAAAACAAATATAGAGAAAACTTATGACAAAGTTGATTGAGACTTCATTTTCTGGGTTTTGAGGAAAAAAAAAAGGCTTTGGGGAGAGATGGATCAGGTGGATGGAAGGTTGCATTGTGGATCATTTTTTCTCAATATTGGTAAATGGCACATCTAAAGATTTTTTCAAGTCATCTAGGGTGTTAAGACAGGGTGATCAATTGTCTCCATTCATTCTCTCTTAAGGCAGACGGGTTGAGTCCTATCTTGAGAAGGGCGGAGCTAGTTTATTTGTTGGATAGGTTTGTTATAGGGGATGACAAATTTACAGTCTCATTTGTAGTTTGCTAATGATAACATCCTCTTTCTCAAAACTGATCGGGAGAATATGTGCAATATGGAGCTATGTTTATCTATATTTGAAGTAATTTCCAGGTTAAAAGTGAACATGGCAAAATCATGCATGGTGGGTATTCATATAGATGATGGAATGTAAGAGTATCTTACAGGAGTAATAGGCTAGAAGGCGTACTTAGGCATGCCTCTTGGTGGAAATCCCAATGCTATCTCCTTTTGGGATCTGGTTGTGGAGAAGATGTCAAAAAAGCTAGCTAGTTGGAAGAGGTCTTACATATCCCTAGGTGGTAGAATAACCTTGATTAAGGCTACTATGTCCAATATTCAGGTGTATTACATGTCTTTATTCCAAATGCCTAGTAAGGTACTGCTGACCATTGAGAAACATCAAAGGAACTTTCTATGAGAAGTTGGGAGACAAAAGAAGCATCATCTTGTGAAGTGGGAGGTGGTGGTTAAGGCTAAAGAGCAAGGGAGCCAAGGTGTGGGCAGACTAAAGGAGAGGAACATGGCACTATTAACGAAATGGTTATGGCAATTTGTTACGGAGCAGGGGGGTTATGGCATTCCATCATCGTGAGTAGATATGGGCATTGATGATAACAAATGGGACTACAACCAATCCTTTCCTTCTTCCCTTTCATTATGTTGGAAACATGTCCTTTAAGTCGGACCTTTCTTTTATTGTCACACTAGGTTTGTTGTAGGTAATGGTGAAAGAATCCGTTTTCAAAAGTCTCTTTGGTGGAGTGATTCTATTTAGAGTCGGTTTATCCTCATCTTTTCCATATTGCCTCTCATAAGAGGATGCCATGGTGGCTGATATTTTATCCCAAGGTCCAATTGGGCTACCTTTACTCGTGATCTTTATGAATGGGAAGTCCCCTTGGTAGGTAAGCTCATGGATGATCTTGACATGGTTTACTTATCAAGAGGGAACCCAGATTCCCAGATTTGGATCCCCTCTTCTAACAATCTCTTCTCTTCCAAGTCTTTTTTGTCCATTCTTCTGGGATTTCCTTTGTGCATAGTCATTTCTCGATCTAAAAAATTTGGAATTTTGTTGCTCCTCCCTCACTCCCTAGGTAAAGGCTTTTAATTGGGTGCTTGTCTTAGGGAAGCAAAACACTACGAATGTTCTCTAAAATAGGAGGCCCTTCATGGCATTTTTCCCCTTCAATGTGTACTTTGTGTGGAAATGTTGGGGGCCACATATTTAGTTCACTGTGATTTCATGCACAAAATGTGGATCTTCTTTCAGAATGTATTATCCTTACAGTTTGTTATGCTAGAAACCCTTTTTGACCTCACTCACCAGTGGGTGATGGTGTCGAGAGGTGAGGGCAAGAATCTATGTTTGTGTTTTGCTGCAGGGCCACGTTCGGGGGTGTCGAAAGAAAGGAACAAGAGATTTTTTTAAGACAAAAAGAGGAACATATTGGCTGTTATCGATTCTGTGTTATGTGAAATTGGGTCATCGGTGATGGTGAAGAAGAATTTAAAGATTGCTCTATGAATGAAATTGTTCGAGATTGGGTTACATGTATCTCGATCTCTCCTTTTAGGAAGCCAGATCTGAGGCTAGAGTGGGCTCCTCCAACTGTGGGCATATTTAAATTAATTTTGATGGGGCATCTTTTGGAAACCCAGAGCCAGTTGGGTATGTTGTATTTTGAGGGATCATCATGGGAATATTGTTTTTGCAAAAGGAAGCCCAATAGGGACAAGTGAAGCTGTTCATGTTGAGCTTCTCGGTTTGCTTGAAAGCTTGCAGATGATTAAGAGTAAGAACCTTAGAGATTGCATAGTTGAAGGGAATTATAAGACAATCATTTTTTTTTCAATAAATAATTATAAGACAATCATTAGTTGGGGGAAGGGGGAAATTGGGGCTCATGGAGGCTGAAGCACCTTATTCATGAAATTCAGGCCTTAATAATGGAGTTTTAGGTTGTCTTACAGCATCAGCATGTGCCTTGTGATCAAAATGCGTTGGCTGATAAGTTAGTCAAATTGAGTGTTGGGCAGTAGGAAAAGGTTTATCAGGGATCACTTGCAGGATTGCTAATGTAGTTGCCTTTTGGTGCTTGGCTTGCTTCTTCTTTCGCAGCTTTTTTCGACTGTTTTGTATTTCTATTTTTCGCTACAATAAACAATTTTGTTATTCATTAAAAAAAATTATTGGGGAAAATGTAGTTGTATGGGTGATGTGGAACAAGAAAGAACCCCTCTACAAATTCGATGGGTTTATGCAAGGGTATTTTGGGAATTTAGAGTTCAAAATTTTTGTATGCCAATTTTTTTTATTTGGTCAATTTTAGGTTAATCTAGGTTAGTTTCTTGTCGGTCTGTTTAAGGGTTTTTATTTATTTCTAAATAAGTCTAGGTTTTATTTAATTTTAAAGAATGTGAAGAACTATTTATATCACTTTTCTTTAAGCCTTATTTTGGAAGGTCAAAACTTATCCATTTGGGCTGATTTGGGTGTCATTTGAAAGGTTGTTCATTTACCTTTCCAATGAACCCAAGATCTTAAGAATCTGATGTGATTTGGAAAAGTTATGGCCAAAATACCGGTAGGATATCACTTTGACAAAATTTAATTATTTTAAAGTAATATTTTTTTAGGAAGTCCAATTAAAATGGGATTTGGAAAGATTGACATGTAAAATCTAAATCTATGCTTGTAAACCATAATTTTATTAATGAAGATCGATCAATAAAAATAAAAAAAATGTTTTCTTGGACCACGGCTAAGTCTTCTTTCAAACCAAAGATTGGTTTCCACTTTAGAGAGATTCCTAAGGTTTATTCACCTTGGTGAGAGGCCAAGAACTCTGATTCTTGTAATGAGAGGCTACAACAACAGGTACTTCCCTTCTTTCTCTCTTTCTTTTCTTGATCTTCTTGTGTGTGGTGCGGCTTGGAATTGTAATTCTTGATTTTCTTTTTTAAGACTAGAAATTCCTAAAACCTAAGTGATTTTAACCCAAGAAAAAGAACCCCATTGATGTTTTCAGATTTCTTTCCCAAATCTTGGAAACCTAAACCCTCTTTGTTATCAATATGTGGGCCCAAAACTTGCAGGTTTACAACCACCCCTAGGCTGTCCTGCATCAAATTTGGTATCAGAAACAAACCTTGCAAACCCTGGAAGAACTATGGTTCTTGAGATTAGGATTAGGTTTATTTTTCCTTTTGAAAAGGCCGTCAAGGAATTAATTAGGACAGATATGAAGAGAATCTAATTTCTCCCTGTTTGACTAAGAAGCTTTCACAAGATCCAATATCCAGAGCAATTTTTTGTTATTCAGATAAAGATTCATCATTTAGTTCAACCAAAGAGGGACACTATGATGTTGTCGTGTGTAAAGTTGTTACTTTGAAAGATGTTGTGGTGGTGTTAGGAAAGGGATTGAAGAGAAAAGTTGTGTTTAATGAGGAGACTCATATCTTGCAAGTTCGTACCAATGGTCCATGTTATCGCCTTCAAATCCTACCACAACAGCTTCTTATAGTTTCGTCCGCTTCAGCAGACAAGAAAGTAGAAGAGATCTCCAATGTAATTGATGACGAGCCAATGAAGTCCAATGAAAGACTAGACAACAGCCAAAGATGGGATTGATGTGGGGGAAAATAAACTGAACAATGCAGACAATCCGAGGCTTTCAGATGAACCCGATGTGCTTGTGGATACATGTGCCATTGCTGCCCTAGATTTCAAAGAGCCGGGAGCTGAAGACAAAGCCTAATCCTAGGCAAAACCACAACCCCTTGCGGTATCCAAATGACATCATGAGCTAGGTGGAGGCTTAGGTAATTCCTTCTTCCCAATCTATTATTTCTTTGTTTTAGTTTGCATTTGATGTTCTCTACATATTCCACCTAAAATCTATCCAAAAATTCTTAATCCTACATCATTTTGGTATCAGAGTTAGGTTACAACTAATCATTATCTAGTTGTAATCCCGGGAAACCCTGAAACTTTTGGAAAGCCGGAAAAGGTGTCTTGGAAGGGTTTAATTTTGAGATTTTAGAAAATGACCAAATCCCTAAAATCCTGAAAACACTTAAACCCTAAAATTTTGGAAAATGGCTTAAACCTTGAAGTTTTTTTAAAAAAACCTAAACCCTACAATTTATGGAATCCCTAAAGAAATGAGATGGTTCTTCTGGTGAATGCTTAGTTTGTTTTTCCTTTCGGAAATACAACTAAAATAGCGATTAGTGGATGGACTAATTAGAACCTTATTTTTTACATCTTTTGTTGAAGAGTTTCTATAAGATCCGAAAAATCAAAGATATTGTGGATATATTAAGATCGTGTTGTTGATATTCAATTACATTATAGAAGAGACTACTTCGACGGTATTGAATGCCTAGTGTGTGATTTCCCCTTAACTGACACACCAGTGATTCTAGGCAGGCGATGGATTGAAGAGAGAAAAATTACTTTTAATAAGGAGACACCCAAGTATTGCGACTCTATAACCATGTTGTGTGGTATTGTCTTTGACTCAAGCATGCTAATAAGGTGTCAATAGTGGTAACTGAAAGTTTTTAGAATTCCATGGATAACAAGAGTGAAAAGAACGCCGATGCAGTTAAGGAAGAACCCAAGATAGACTTCAATGAAAACCCAAAGCTGTTTAATGAAGAAGACAAGCCTATAACTCGTGTGGAGAGTGAGGTTCTTGATGTGGGAAATGTTGAGCAGATTCGATATTTTGAGTGAAACAAATGAGACCGTGGTGGTTGCTGAAACATGTACCATTGTTGCCCCAGTTTGTGACCAGCCAGCTGATGAAAAGCAAGTTCCAGATCAAGACGAGATCCAACCTATTCTAATAGTTATACTAGTGCATGAGCCTGAGCATAAGATAAATGAGGTGTACTATGAAGTCTTTCCACTACCCAATTCTTGCGAAATGAAAAACTTATGGTTATACAATTCAAGCTTCCCATGTTTGTCGATTTTCTTCACTATAAAACTCAATAACAAGTTTTTTTTCAAACAAGGGGAGTTTGATGCGGACATCCAATTTGAAATGGGGCCCACGTGACATGTGGGTGGGACCCACACGTGTGATCCTTCTGGTAGCCAAGTGGGGGACGTATAGAGCATCTTAGATTTGATTTAATTAGTATTTTATTAGGATTTAATGTTAGAAATTATTTTTTATTTCTTTCGAATTTATTAGAGTCCTTATATGGTTAGGAGTCTTCAAATCAAAGTTGTAACCCCGTTTTTCCGCTTTAGGCCATATTTTAGAAGGTCAAAACTCATCCGTTTGGGTTGATTTTGTTGCAATTTGAAAGGTTATTTAGTTACCTTTACAACGAAACAAAGATCTTGAGAATCCAATGTAATTTGAGAGACTTATGACCAAAATACTAGCAAGTGTCACTCAAAATCGGGATTTAGTTATATTTTTTTAGGAAGTCTAATTAAAGTGGAATTGGGAAAGATTGCCTGTAAAGTCTATATATATGCTTGTAACCCACAACTTTAGGGATGGAAATTGATGAATAAAGAATTTTCTTGCTTTCTAGCTCTTGGCTAGTGTGTTTTTCCTTTGTAAAGTCTAAAAACCAGAAGTGGTTTTCCCAAATGTGGATTCCTTGGGGTTATTCAAGCTTGGTGGAGGCCAAGATTTCCTATTTTGGGTTTGAAAAAACATCAAATCAAGTCTTAAATCTTTTATTTTTTCTCTTTTCTTGTTTATGCTACATTACTTTAGGTTTTATTGATATTCTTGGCTATCATTCTACATCAACTATGGTATCATCTCTATTCTGCTGCATCATTCTCTCTTGTTCCAAGATCCCAAAATGATCTTGTTGATTCCCTTACCAAGAAAGGAGTCATGAAATTGTCCTTCTATGCCGTGATTTCTCATTGTATCTTTGTTGCTCTTTTGTTTCTTTCAATAAAATTATTTTGGTTACCAATCAATAAATAAATAAAAGACATTACTATTAAAGATAAAGGAGAAAACAAAAAGAAGACAGAACAGAAAACTACCTAACACAATTACAGATCCCCACCCCAAATAATCATCCAATCAATGTCAACAAAATACATAGAAACCCAATCAAGCATAGTCTTATAGACCCAAACTAAAAGACAATACTTAGAAGAGTACTCATCCTCAAAGATACGACAGTTCCTTTCCTTCCAACCCACCCAACATAAGGCTTCAAGAAAGAGGCGCCAAATAACTTTGGGAAAACCCTCCAACTATGAAATCCACCATCCAAAAATTAAGTTTCTAAAAAGTTAGGTAAAACCCAAGATATATTGAATGAAAAAGAAAGAAGGCCCAAATCTCCTATGCCATGTGACAATGTGTAAAGAGGTGGTCAACCGATTCCTCTTCCCTTATACACAAAACCCATCTACTGGCCAAATTCCAACCTCTGCTCTTTATATGGTTGAGAGTAAGAATTTTGTCCAAAACAGCAACCCAAATAAAAAAGTTTAACTTTTGAAGGTATCCCCTAAGTCCAAATGCCCTTAGAAGAAAAATCCACGTGATCACTCTAATCCAAACCCTCATAAAAGGATTTAGTGAAAAATCAGCCTTTTTGGTTGAGCTCCACAATCTTTTCTCTCTCCTTAGGAATCATCTTTTATTCCTCAAGACAACACAACAAACTAAGCCAATTAACCAAGTCTCAATTGTTCGAGTTCCTTCTCAGCCCAGGACACCACACCCTGATGCAGAACAAGAAAGAGCCCATATTCAAATTTGATGGGTTTGTACAATGATATTTTGGGTTAAAAATTTTTGTATGGAAAACAAAATTTTATTCGGTCAATTTTAGGTCAATCTAGGTTAGTTTCTTATCAGTCAATTCAAGGGTTTTTATTTATTTTCAAATAAATTAGGTTTTATTTAATTTTAAAGAAAGTGAAAGAACTATTTCCATCACTTTTCTTTAGGTCATATTTTGGAAGGTCAAAACTTATCCGTTTGGGCTGATTTTGGTCCATTTGAAAGGTTATTCAGTTACCTTTCCATCGAAACTAAGATCTTGAGAATCCGATATGATTTGAGAAAATTATGGCCAAAACACTGGCAGTATATCACTTTATGACGGGATTTAGTTATTTTAGAGTTAGAAAATCTAGTTAGAGTGGGATTTGGAAAGATTGGCATGTAAAGTCTATATATATATATATATATATATATATATATATATGCTTGTAACCCACAATTTTATTAACAAAATTGATGAATAAAGAATTTTCGTACTTCTTAGCTCCCGGCTAGTG
>JAOXJP010175058.1:0-12587 GCA_025762735.1 Platanus orientalis
GGGTGGTCCAGACCCATAACTTTACATTTAACAAGCATAGACTTTAGCATAATTTAAAACATGTATGAATGAGAGAATACGCCCTAAAAAGGCGGGTATTTGGGGAGCCTAACACCTTCCCCAAATGCAACTAAACAACTTACCCTAAATCTAAGGAACTCAGACTAGTACAAAGAGTCAAAATCCCTAGACCCCTGCGTCTAGACTTCTCTTCTTCTCTCGAAGATGAGAACCGATGTCCAACTCCATCGATTAAACCCGAGTTGGTGGTGACTCCAAGAAAAGCCTAACCTTCTTGTAAAAGGGTTAGCAACCTCTCACATACCGGCCTCAGGCACCGAAGAGTGGACCCAGAAACCACGGGCAGGCGGGGGCATCTGAACCCCTCCCGAACGCCGATGTCCACACCTACACATGGGCAACAAACGGTGTCGGTATAGCACCGGCTTACACCCCTCTGATGCCCAAGTTAGGGGTCAAAGATCAGAGAATTCTCCTCTTTCTTCTCTCTGGGAAGTGATTGTACTTGCCTCCTTTCTAGGGGTTCTGTTCTTAATATATGAGTCCTTTTTCACGTCGGCCATGAATATTCTTTTAGTTAGTTAGAAGAATGTGGAGGGGTGGTACGTGTGTCAGCGTTGGATTGACTGTTGCTCTGCAGCCTATAACTACCTTCTCTTATCCTATTTGCAGTCGATTCGGCGGTGAGAGTTCATTTATCATCTCGAAGGTGGCAGATGGTCATACCTTGAAAGTTTACCTTGATGGATCAGTCAATAGTCTAGTCACTAACGAGTTGCTCAGCATGCTGGTCCGTCGGTAGTTGAATCATTGACGACTCACTTGGCATGATGGTTAGTTGACAGTTTGGGTCACTGACGACTCATTTGGCCTGTTGGTTGGTCGATAGTGTGGGTCACTAACGACTCAGTCGGCATGAGGGGTCGGTCAGTAGTTGGATCTCATTAAGGTGAGTCACTTGGAAAATTGGTTAGAAAAATGATTGGACTGGGACGGTTCATCCAATCAATCGGCTCAATTGGCCTAGGTTCAGATCCTCCATCATCATCTGCCCCTATTCCCCTTTGTCTATTAATTCAAACGTGCATAAGGAATACGAAAAGCCATCTGAGACGATGGACGCGCTGACGTTACTTTTTCACCTCCTTGAGCCCCGCACTATTAAGGGTGACAAGACATTTGGGTTGTTAGCCGCTTTCTCTTGAACCACGCTTTTATCGAATAGCCAAGGCTGATTAGGATGATCCGACGGTCGGGGATAGCTTGAATATCCTATATAGTGGACATCATTGCTTCTCTTTCAGCCTTCTGCTTCGCTGCGAGTTCCCTTTGGTGCTATGTCTGGGTAAAATGGTTCTGCTCGTGTCTGCGTTATGCTCAAAAAGTTTTCAACCGGGAACGTCGTGCTCAAGTATTTTCTGTTCCCCCATTTCCATTTTTTGATTTTTTCCATCTTCTTTTTTCGTTTTCCTCTTCGTTGTTCGACTTTGGTTCTGTTTTTACTGAAGTATGCTCTGTATTCGCATCCATGGCACTTCCATTCACTTGTCTTTAACCTTAGAGCTTCACCCTGGACCCTACCAGAGCGCCTTTCAGGTTCCACTTGACTTGTTTTTGTTACTACCTTTGTACCCAACAACACTCCCTAGAATTAAGTGTCTTAGGATTTGACTCCTCCTTTTTGAGTTGTGTTTTTAATTACATCTTAGACGTGCTAGGTCCCTCGGTCGATGTTATATATGCTCTCTATCGGATGGATAATTTTGCTGAGTCAACTGAGTCTATTATGGCTCTTAATGAGAACTGTCTTTGAGTTGATTCTCTTGATTCGGCTTAGCCTTCCTTACCTACTAGGTCAAGTCATTTTGTCAGTGTGCCATATGCTGCTGAGCACATTCTTTCTACCTTGTTGAGGTCCCGACTAGAGGATTTGCATAGTGTCTATCAAATTCCTAAGTCAGTCACTTTGTGGGTTCTCGCCTTTGATGAGTGGGATTCTTCTTGCCTCCCGAATGCGGTTTCAATTTTTGAACAGGCCCTGGAAGTCGGTCTACGGTTCCCGATCCCTTTATTCGTTCGTCAACTCCTCTCCCATCTTCGCCTAGCTCCAGGCCAAGTCATGCCTAACTCGTAGAGGATTTTGATCGCCTGCATGGTGTTGTGGCTTGCGTGCAGTAGTAGTCGGGATCATCTTACCATACTGGAGTTCCTTTACTGCTATAAAGCAGTTGAGATACACTCGGGATGGTGGTATTTCACAGCTCGGGTACCCGAGCGAACACTAATTATGGGTGTTCCAACGTTAAATAAAGGTTGGAAAAAGTTCTTTCTTACGTCCAAGGATGGGTTAGAGTCCTACTCGTGGGAGCCGCCTCTTGACCAGATCCAAACAGTCCCCAAGATATGGGGGGCCCTGCATAAAGAAGGTACTTCTCGGTCATATTAGTCTTCCTTACTCATTTTTTGTTCGGTCGGTCTGATCTTCCTTATTTTTGTAGCATTGGCCTAGAGTCCACTATCCGAGGCCCAGCTCGCAAGGCTAGACCGTGCCTTCACGCACCCAGTTCAGGATTACTCCTTGTTGGTGAATCCCAAATCCCTTTCTACTTACTTGTTTGGCCTAGAGATTCCTTCGTCAGGGCCTTCAGTTTCTCAAGTTGGTAGGACATCTGGGTCTGCGGTATTGCCTTTAGGCATGCTGATCAGTCGAGCATCTGGTTCGTCCCCTCTTCCGGTCACAGGTTGTTTTTTTTTTAAGCCTTTGCTTCTTTTATGCAAATATGTCGGTCATACCATCAAAATCTTCCTTGGCGAGAGTCGCTTCTAAGGCAGCCCCCGGCAGCTCTCGTAAAAAGCCAAAATTCTCCCACAACCGCTCAGCAGAGAAAAACCGCTCTAGACCAACTCCTTCATTAACCCCTGTGTCGGTTGGGCTGCCTCCTATTTCCATTGTTGACTTAGAGGCGGCCTTGTACTTTGTTCCTACCTTCAAGGAGTGCATCAAAGATCTTCCCTCATACAATGTCAGGGCCTCATCCAAAGGGAAGGAAAAAGCTGCCCCCTCTTTTCTAGTTGAAGAGGTAGAGGCTGTTAGTCATCTTCGGTGGGTCATCTCTAACTAGGACATGAAGAGCCTCTAGCCTAACAGCACGGATGTTCTGGCCAGGAGCACCCTCTTTGATATTAGGAGGGTAAAATTCATTTTCCTTTCTTTTCTCTTATGAATCTAGTCACTTCGTCTTGTAGTCTTACTAAACATCCTTATTGCAAGTTTTGACCAAAGTGGTGGTTCTCTCCAATCGTCAGCTCGCCACCAAAAATTACATCGGGGAACTCAGAAAGAAGCTGACCAAGGTGGAGTCTGAGCGGTCAGCACTAAGGGACAAGCTAGCCGAGACCAAAGAGAAGCTTAAGGGCAATGAGGCTACGCTGGAGGAGGCCCAGGATCAACTCGAGGGGGAGAGGGCTGGTGTAGCTGTCCTACAGGTGTCTCTGGACGAGACGAGTTCCCGCTGGGAGGCAGAGAAGAAGGTTGCTAATGAGGCGGTCGCCATATACATGGAGTTTGAGGGTTTCAATGACGAGACCACGGAATTTTTTATCAGTGGTTTCGAGACACTCCGCCATCGGGCTTTGTTGACATATCCTGACCTTGACCTCTCTATGTTCAAAGCCGATGCCAAGTCGGAATTTGTTGTACCCGAGCCTAACAGAGAAGCCAACGCAGAAGGAGAGAAGGATGACACAGCCTCTTAAAGTTGGCTTTTATTTTTTCTTATGTGGACCGAGGCTCCTTTTACTTTGTCTTTCCCGTATTTTAACAATTTTTTTAATAGACTCCTTCTTTGTCCATTCTTAGTATTACCACATTCAGTATATTGCCCGTTGAGATGCTCATCATATAGACCGAGGGTAGGACGCTCATCATGTAGATTGAGGGTTACTTCTCCTTACAGCATTCACTAAGCATATTACAAATTTCACCGAGTGGTTTGTTTTAGTACAATACCTTAGTAAAATGCCTCGGATGTCAATTTGTAGATCGTAATGAAAGATCGACCATCGTTAGTCTAAGCAATTCAATTCTCAATCATCATCTTGGTTGTAACTCGTAGTAGACCAAGGATAATTTTACTGGATTTAGTCCATTTTTCTGACACCTCTTAGGACTTTGGTTGTAGACCATTGTAGTAAACTGATGGTCGCTTTACTGGACTTAGTCCATTTTTCTAACTCCACTCGGGACATTAGTTGTAGACCGTTGTAATAGACTAAGGGTCATTTTACTAGACTTAGTCCATTTTTTCGACTTCGCTCAGGACATTAGTTGTAGACTGTTGTAGTAGACCGAGAGTTGTTTTACTAGACTTAGTCCATTTTTCTAACTCTGCTCGGGACATTAGTTGTAGACCGTTGTAGTAGACCGAGGGTCATTTTACTGGACTTAATCCATTTTTCGACTTCACTCGGGACATTAGTTGTAGACCGTTGTATCGCACACAAGACAGTAGATAAATTTCATTATCATGAACAAAAAATTACACGACTATTGATAATACCCTTTTAAGTGTTCAACGTTCCATAGTCGAGGTAAAGGCTTTTTCTCTATGGATTCTAGGTAGTATGTGCATTTTTGCGCAATCCGGTTGACTCTGTAAGGTCCTTCCCAATTGGGTCCTAACTTGTCATCTCTAGGGACTTGTGTGGCTATGCTCACCTTCTAGAGAACCAGCTCCCCATTCTGAAAACCCCTCCAACGTATATGGGCATTGTGGTATCTCATCATTCTTTGCTGATAGGCGACCATTCGGAGGGAGGCTCTATTTCTCTTCTCTTCCATCAAGTACAGGTTCAAAATGCAGCTCTCTCTCTGTACACTCGGTTTGCGGTTTCTAAATCCTCAGACTCGCCATCCCGATTTCTACAGGGATTACTGCTTCACAGTAGAAGGCCAAGGCATATGAGGTCTCCCCTGTGGGACTTCTTGAGGTAGTTTTGTAGGCCCAGAGGACCCCCGGTAGCTCCTCAGTCCACTGTCCTTTTGATGCCTCAAACCTGGTATTGATTATCTTTAGTATGGTCTTGTTAGTGAATTCTACTTGACCATTGGCTTGAGGATGAGCCGGTAGGAAAAGTGGTTCTTGATTCCCAACTGAGAGCAAAACTTTCGGAAATGCTTGTTGTCGAACTGCTTCTCGTTGTCTCTAATGACAACCTATAGTATTCCAAATCAGCATATGATGGACTTCCAGACGAAGTCACGTATGTTGTGTTCTGTTATTGTAGCCAGCGCCTCGGCATCGATCCATTTTGTAAAATAGTTCACGGCTACCACCAAAAATTTCCTTTATCTTGTTGCTTAGGGAAGAGGCCCGACAAGGTCTATGCCCCACTAATCAAAGGGTCATGGGCCCATGATGGGCGCGAGCTCTTCTACAGGCCGTCTAGGGATATTGGCAAATCTCTGACAATTATCGCACTTTCGAACGAAATTCGTCGAATCATTTTGCATTGTTGGCCAATAATACCCCGTTCTAACCAGCTTATGAACAAGCATCCGACTTCCAAAATGATTTCCATATATCCCTTCATGGACCTCCCTCATGTCGTATTTGGCCTCGATTGGTGACAAACATCTCAAATATGGAATAGTAAAGCTCTGTTTGTATAAAATGTTGCTAATCAAGGTGTATCAGCTGGCTCAGAGTTTAAGTTTTTGAGCTTCACCTCTGTCAGACGGTAAACTCCCTGTTTTGAGAAACTGTATGATGTGAGTCATCCAGTCTTCAAGCTCATTGGTGCAAACCAGGACATTCGGCTTATTCTCCATATTGGGTTGACTCGGGTGGCTTTATAGGCAATTGGTTCTTCACAACGTATTTATCATCCGAGGCTAGCCGTGCCAGTGGGTCTGCCAGCTCATTCTGACCCACTGGCATGGCAGCCTATCTTTAGCTGCATTGAAAGCCCTTCCATGTTAATATAGAACAGTAGTCTATCTTTAGGCACCTAATTTGAAATTTAGTAGGTAAATATATAAAAGGGAGTAAATATCTGTGGGATACTGATATCCTGGACAGAACATTTATTTCCGATAAAAAAAAAAAAACCATAAATTTGTTGCCTATTTTATCATCAAAATTATTATGATGTGATTTGACCTTAAACGATGATATCGTGATCATCAATGGCTTCATTTTGGTGTACCATCATGTCCAAGGGATTCTCTCCTGCTCACATATTAATCCATAGTGCCGGAGACGTGATACATACTGATACATCTCCTGCACCAACAGATTAATGCTATGCCATTAATTGTTCCTGTGATTTTTTTCTTTTTCTTAATAAAAAAGAAAAGAAAAAAAAAACCTACTAAAACGATGGGCATCCAAACACTATTGAGGAAAGGTATGTGATTGTCCATGTCCCCCAGCTCCCGTCTACAGGCACAAGGGAAAATACATTTCAGCAAATAATAACACTCAAAAATAAATAAATAAAATCTCTTTCCATATAATACAAAATCACTTCAATACTTCATACGTGACCCATGTTCAATACAGATATTTTTGAAAAGAGCCATACTGAGAATAAGATGTCGAAATCTGGCTTCTGTGCATACAAAATCCATGTGTCCATGTGTAATTTGTGCACACAAACCAAGGGGTGGATGCATCAACAAGGAAAAGTGATAAGTGCCCCACAAAAAGTGCAAATCACTTTTGTGCAATGATGTGTCCACCCCTTAGTCCGTGTGCACATATTGCATACGGATTTTGTGTACATAAACCCACCTCAGAAATTGGAGGCCTTAAATTTGGGATATGGTAATTAGAGGCCTTATAATTGGGATATTTTGATGATTAGCAGGAGTGGCCAAGGATGCAAAGGACCATGCCATCCTTTTTATTGTTGGACGTTTATTGTTGTTTAAAGGTAAACTTGTTCCCCTGTGATAATTTTACTAAGCAAATAGTGAGTAACGTGCACCATAGACTGATATATGATGTATTTTTGAATTCGGTTTCTTTATTTGCACCTGTTTTTTGAATAGTACACTTTTTTTTACGTTTTTAACCCTATACGCTTATGGTGTCAACTCGTGGTGTGGTCACACGTTAATCACACCAATGTTGATCATAGACAATTTTCTCCGATAATCTACCAAGAGACACTTACAGGAAACGAGAAAACAGAACGGCCAATTGTCTGCTTGAAGATATATCCAACCGGCATTTGACTTGTGCCTACAGAAAGGTATTTTGGTAAGCACGTATTAACTACTGTTTATTTACTCTTAACACCCATTTGTTAGAAATCGTATCATACGTTGACAGGCGATGGCATTATATCCCTCCAACTTGACTGGAAATGATTAAAACCTAGAAAACACATACTACAGATAAAAGAAGAAGGGCAGGTATCCCTTCTAAGTTCAATTTGCATCATGTCACATGTTAATTGGTACTGGCAAGACGCCTCTCTAAAGATGATTTGAAGCGGTGAGGCTTTTCTATGCTCGGTAGTGTATGCAAACGCTTAGGTCAAAGGGCAGCCACATCAGCAGCAGAAGTGATTTACAGACACCCTCAAAAAGTGAAAATTACTTTCGATGCTGATGTTTCCACTTGTTTGACTATCAGCAGACGGGGTGGAGGTTAGAGGTCAATGTATAAAATTCTCGCCAGATTTGAAGCTAGCCTTCCTCTTCATAACACCATCCAGCCTTTGATTTGTTACAACCCCTAAAGTGAGCCTAAGGTGGACTGACATTAGGAACCTACACATCAGTGCTGAAAAAGTGATTTACACGTTTTGGGCATGCTTTCACTTTTTGTCGCTGATGTGTCAGCACTGATGTGTTGGCCCTGATGTCGGTCGCACCATAGACTGACCTCAGGTGATCTTACCAAATCGTCAGGTCAACCAGCTGTCCCCATTTATTTCATTTCTTTGTTCAAATTCCAATTTTTGAAGTACGTATGTTCTACATACCTATTCAACTACTTGGCTTTGCATGGGTGGCAACCAGTATATACTCTTAACCCAGCGAGTAGCTGTGGCAAATTTTATTGTGGCTTTTTGTAGCTTGAGAAAAAACCACAAAAAAAAAAACAAAACAAAACAAAAGATCAGTGCTACAAGACTGAAAAAACCCTTGTTAAAAGGAGAGGAAAAAAAAAACTTGCTTTTTGTTCATATTATAAAAAGCTACAGCAAAATTTGACACTGCAGATCTTTGTTCATATACTCTTAACAATTCATAACATCCATCATGTGGGTCCATATAAGCAGATCCCTTATGCTTAAATTATAATGATCATAGCTTCCTAACCGTTTGTATCTTTGTTGAATGGCCAGAAATACATGACGAACAAAAACATTTCTTTTCTTCTTTTTTTTTTAATTTTTCGGTAAGGTTCATTTTTTGTTTAACAAAAGCATTTCTTGATAAAGGTGTTATGTAACGAATCCAGACTAAGGTACTACCGAAAGTACGGTGGCATCAGATCTAATATAGTAGCCATGAATTGGCACCATTGATTAATTATACTTAATTTATAATTGGTACAAACTAAAAAAACCAAGAAATAGAGAAAATACAAATTGAAATGTTGATTTTCATTTATAATGCACTGTAGCTTCTTTAATTTGGGTTCGTTAATCATATGCTTTTTTCACCTTTTTTTTTATTTTACTTTTTCAGTAGAAAGACCTTTCAAGGGCAGCCAAGATCGTCCAGGAGATATGAGAGCTTCTTCGTGGCCTATCAAAGGGCATTCATGAACGTGTTTGAAAAAATGATGTTTGTGGTAATATATCTCATAAGATATAGATGTCTTTGATTTGAATCCGATTCAAATATGCAATCCAATATAGTATTCAAGAAGGTAACTTGCAAATTAAAAAAAGTAGAGGACTTATCAGTTGGTTCGTGGGAACATGTAGTACATTATTCTTGAAGTGATATTTTCCGGTCTCCCACAGGTACAGTAGGCTTACTCGATGATGACCTCAAGAAATACCAACTCCTCAAACTTACCTTATACTGGTAAGTTGAAATTGATTCCAACAGCTCAGTATAATACCCGGTGCCAATAGTATATGCATATATGTAACTCAATTCAAAATCAACTAGAAAAACAAAAAAAAGTATATATATATATATATATATAAAAGAAGATCCTGGTTCGCTCATAACTTTTTTGTGTTTTTTTCGCTTACCTTTGTCTTCTATTATAGGCTACGATTGATCTTCTTACACTCAACTTTCTAATATGAACCATGCTCTTTTGGAAAATATTAAACACACAATCAATCATAATAGAACCAAACATTTGCAAAATATCATAATGCGCTAATGATATATTACTTTATATTAAAGAAGCCAATTACGAAACTAATAAATCGAAACAAATAAATCAAGTAATTTATTAATTAAAATAAAGTTAATAAAATAATTAATGTATGGGTCATATGCACCCGCACCAACGCCCACAAATCGGTCTAGCCTCACCCGGATCAAAATACGTAGGTGACGCAAACATACAACCTCCAAACTCTCATCTGCTCTTGATTTACATTGTCTGTAACACCCCGCATTTTATTTAAAGGGTAAAATGATAATTTTATCTCATAAGGGTATATTTGTCATTTAACATACCTTATATAGACTTTATATTGGTTTAGAAATATGTTGGCCTAAGCTTGAAGTGTTAAAATTAAATTAGGCCTTAAATGTATCAAGTTCAAAAGTTATCCTAATTGCGTAATTTGGGTTACCTTTTAGGCCCACTGACACCAATCCCGAGGGAGTTAGAGTCTAAGCCATACCTTGTTGGAAAGATCTTGAAGTATAATTTTTAACCCAACAAACATCACTCAATTCATATTTTTTTACAGAAAGTTATGGCCAATCTTCCGTATGTGGTTTTTCTTGAAAAAAAAATCTGGGGGTTTCGGGTGTGTGCAAGCCGATCGCCCGTGGGGTATCGCGGTCAACCGCCGAGGTGTAGCGGGTGTTGATGTATATTTTCAATTGCATATTGTATAAAATACATGGAGTGATAGATTAGACATGGCATGAACACATTGTATACTTTAAGTAATATTTGTAATCATTAAGTGTTGGTTTCTGAGAAGGAAGGCGAGCTCCATCACTTAAAGCGAAGGATGATCCATTTCCAAGACTGCCAAGATTCGATGACTTGAAAACCCCAGGTTCATCAAACACAAAATGGTTTGTAAAGGTATATGATATGATAGATGTAGGTTTAAAATATCACAAGACACATTTACATAGCTTTATAGACCAACCCATGCCACCTACATAGGTTTCTAAGTGAGTGGAAGTAGGTTTTAGGCAAAATGACAGAAAAATAGGAGAATCGGATCGATCCAGAAGGGTCGGATCAATTCGCACTTAGTGGATCGATCTGCTACTTACTAGATTGATCTGGTAAAGCTCGGGGGTCTCAGACTGAGATACTGGATTAATCCGGGGATGTCGGATCCATCCGAGCAGATTAATCCGACATGGCCAAATCGATTTGCAATCATAAAAATTCAAAAAATATAAACGTCTACGATTTTTTGACCATTGGGTTATATGCCAAATCAAGGGTGCACGACTGTGCTCGTCACCTATAAGTATGAGAGAAGCTTAAGAGAGCTCTCTAACACTGAGAAACACAAGAACACACACAAGAAAACTCCAAGGAGAAAAGTATAGGGATCTTTGGGAGTTAGCAAGGCATTCTTGTCTCCATTAATGTGCATTCATTAAAGATCAATGAGACACCCAACTGCTTCCCTTGCACTCATCATTGGGAAAACAAGAAGAGGGAAGCTAGGTGAAGGGTTTATTCTCAAGTAAACCTTTGTAAGAAGCTCCAAGAAGCAAGAGGCACTCTTGGAAGCTTGGTAGAATCGATTGACACACAAGCTCAACAAATGAGCAACTACCTACATGTGTATCAAGCAAAACATCAACCTTTTGAGGTAATCTGTATTGATTTAATATATTGTCTATATTAAGACCTTAGCACCAACCGGAGACACCGGGTGTAGACCATAGTACTACCGCCAGAGACATCAGTAGTGTAGACCAATACTCGCAAGAGACACCGGGTATAGACTTCTCCCGCAGGAGACATCGGGAGTAAAGCTTGCTTTGCAAGTATATAGGTTTTACAATTTCAACCTTGATTGTAATGTAATTCAATCTAAATAAAATTTGATAACTCAGTAGTGAGCTTTGAGAATTGATGTAAGCCGAGTGCTGAACCACTATAAATATTGTGTTATGTGTTTGCATGTGGTGTGAATTGTCTCTTTTCTCTATATTTACATAGCATGTTTATCATCTCATATATGATCTTTCACAATTGCAATTAAGCGAAAACTTAAAGTATTTAAAAGATCAATATCACATATTGCCATTGTGTTGCACTTGAATCTATAATAATTGAAGCATGTTTATAAGTGCATTAAAATTCTAAGTATTATAACAAACATCTTAAATTAAAATTTTAATTGGGGGTAAATTAAAAAGAATTGTTAGATATCTTATTCACCCCCCTCTAGGACAAAAACCAAACTTTCAATGGGGTCAACTGGGAGTCGTCAGGGTCAACTGCCACCTCCCAAATTCGAAAAAAAAAAATAGAGAATTCCACCCCTCCTCGCATGGAAACTTTGGGTAAATGGTAATTTCACACCTAGAACGTATAAACTACCTTATTCTAACCTAAAATAGACTAGAATACATATAAGAGAGTGAGAGTTAAGAGAAACTTAGATAATTGAGAAAAGAATGAGAGATTAGCTCTCTCAAGCCAAGGTAAGCTCCAACCTTTTTAGATCTATGCTAAATTAGCTATAATTTGTTAGTTTTGATCTTAGAATTATAATCTAGAGTGTTTGAGCATTGAATCCATGTAAAAATTATAGGGGATTGAAGGTTAAGGAAGTGGTTTATGTTAAGTGATCAAGAGGGAGAATGATTATAAGTAAATCTTGCACACTATAGATGATTTGATCTCTATTCTTCTTTGATCTTTGAAATTAGTGATTGAATCCTTTTGAATCTCTAGAAAATCATTGAATAAACCTTTGAATATGGTTTGATTCTTGATTTAAGCTCTATTGTAAGTAAATATATCTTACTATGGATTATTTGAAGCAAATTCATCTTTGATTCTTTGGAGTTTGTATTGAAATCCTTTGAAATTTCTAGAATGTTTGGAGATCTATACTCTAAGCCATTGAACCTTGTGATTATTTGAATTTAAGCTTCTTTGTAAGTAATCTTACATACTATGGATGATTTGATGTGACTTCCTCCTTGGATTCTTTTGATTCTTATGTCTTGGTTATGGAAACTCATTGAAATCTCTGCAAACTATGTTGAATCATTGTGTTTAAGCTTTTAGTAAGTAAATCTTGATTACAATGGATGGTTTTGCTATGAATATCCTTTCTATTTCAGATTATGTGATGTTAGCTATGGAATTACTTAAAACTACTAGTTATTTTAGATCTAATGCCTTAGAATATGTTAAAAT
>JAOXJP010175079.1:0-12587 GCA_025762735.1 Platanus orientalis
GCCATACCCATTCTTCCCACTGATTCTAAGAAGGATGACACCTATGCCACCAAAGAACTTGTTTCTCAAGTACAAGAACAACAAAATTTCTCCAATCTGATACTCAAAACTATCAGCAACCAAACAGAGAGGATAGAAACTGTCCTAAACTCCATTAAACCGATGATAATCACCAAACAAAACCCTTTGCTAAAACCTCTAGCAGAAAAACCAACAGTTATTCCCAGCTACATCCTTGCAAATGTCCAGCTTTCGGACAAACCCATCAAAATCTTTGATGAGTTTGCAGCCCAATTATCTTCTAGGCTAAACTCCCTCAACCTTAAAGATACTATAGAAAAGGGAAAAACCAAGGCTTCCTCTTCTCGATCTGATAGATCTCTACACAATATTAAAGTCTCCTCTTCTGAAACATCCTTGACTATTGACGATTCTGAAAGAATCCAACTTAATAGTCTAGTTAAACCAGAACCTCAACGAACATACAACCATCGGCCCACTCCAGTTGATCATCTGAATGAAGAAACTACTCAACTGAATGCCCATCAATTCTTTGGCTCATCTCTCTACGAATGGAATTTAGATGGGATGACTGAATATCAGATAGCCACTTTAGGACATAACATGTTGTCCTATGCTAATACCTGCAAAATTCACGGTAATAGCGAAGAAACAACTGTCTATCTAATAGCTGCCTCTTTTTCGGTCTAGCTTAAAGGCTGGTGGGATTATTATTTGACAGTTGAACAAAGACAAGTCATCACCAATTCTGTCCAGATTAATCTACCGAGTGGAGACCCCGTCCTAAATGCCCAGGGACACCCTATCCCTAATGGCATTTATGCTCTTGTTATCAATATCTATGATCAATTCATTGGTCGTGGACTTGATGGGCAACTGAGAATCAGAGAACAACTCCAAAACCTATGGTGTAAAACACTGATGGAGTTTAGATGGTATAAAGATGTCTTTCTATCCAAAGTTTTCCAATTAGACTCATGCAACAAAGACTTCTGGAAAGAAAGATTCATTGCGGGATTGCCCAATCTCTTCGCTAAAAAGGTGAAAAAAAAATCAGAGATGATCAAGGAGGAACAATTGACCTCAATAGGTTAACCTACGGAGAAATGATTCAAAAGGTCAACAAAGTAGGAATCTCCCTCTGTAATGACCTTAAGCTAAAAGAACAGCTTAAGTTAGAAAAGAAATATGCTCGTCATGAGCTAGGTAACTTCTGTTATCAATTTGGGTTTGAGGATTTAAAAAATCCTAAAAGAAAATCTACCTCAAAGAGTAGATTTCACCCCAAAACCAAAAGCCATTACCATAGGAAAAACTCCTATAACCATTAAAGAAAATCCCTCTCAAAGTCGGAAAACAAATCAAAAGATTTCGGTAAAGACAAGAAAGGAAAAATCCCTACCTACAACAAGTGTCACAAAAAGGGATACCTCGCTAGCCAATGTTACTCTAAAAGAGTAAATGAGCTAGGAGATGAGGAAGAAAAACCAACTAGTTCTGACTCAAAACGGGAATGTCCCGAGTTCTACGACTGTGAAGATTGTCTAAATATCCAAGAGGAAGACTCTGAAACAGAGGTAAATGTCCTCACTTCCGACGAACAATTTATGCTAGATATTATAGATGATATTCAAGATCATTTGCTTAAAAAGCAGAAGCTAGTTCAGCTCTTGGATTGAATGAAAGAAAAACAAAACACCAATACAAGGAACTCTTGAAATTATACAAAAGTAAAAATGAGCAAAAACCCGCTTCACTTATTGATCTCCAAAAAGATATCAATGAAACAAAAAAAGAAATCTAGTCTATAAAGGATAAACTTAATATTCTCGAGCTCTACTCACAAGCTAAGACAAATCACTTAGAAAGTGAAGAGGAGCTTGAAAAAGAATTCGATCACCTCCTAATAGGAGAAAGCTCCACTCGGATCATTAAGATAGAAAACCCTTCTGAAAAAAGATCTTTGGAACAAATCACCAAAGAAGAAAGCCAAAAATGGTACTCTCAGTTTTCTCTTAAAATAAGAGGAGAATTTGAGTTAAAACTCAAAGGTCTAATAGACTCAGGAGCAGATATAAATTGTATCAGAGAATGTCTGAGACCAACCAAGTATTTTGTTCCTACCTCTCAAAAAATTACTACGGCAAACTCCCGTAGACTGAACATTAAGTACAAATTACCCAAAGTTCACATCTGCAACCAAGGAACTTGTCTAACCACAACATTCGTCTTGGTAAAATATCTAAAACAAGATCTTATCCTTAGAACCCTTTTTCTTCAACAGATAAAACCTTTTTCTGTTGACAACCAGGGAATCTCCACTACTTTAAAAGGTAGAAAAATAAATTTTCTCTTATGCTCAAAGCCAAAAATGTCTCTAATAGAGTCATTAGAACATGATTTTGAATTTAAAAAAATTCATAAATCATATAAAAGATCTTTCTTACAAAAGGACAGATACGCAAATAAAATCTGCTGACATCCAAAAGAAGATTAAAAATCTTCAAAACCAATTGGAGCAAGAAGTTTGCTCTGAACTTCCTACTGCCTTCTGGCACAGGAAAAAGCACCAGGTAGGCATTCCCTACATCGACAAATTCGATGAAAAGGATATACCAACCAAAGCTCAGCCTACTCAAATGAATGATAGGCTAACTCAAACCTACTTTGAAGAAATCCAGGAACTTCTTAAAAAGAAGTTAATCAGGAAAAGTTCCTCACCCTGGAGTTGTACAGCTTTTTATGTCGAAAATACGGTAAATAGAATGAGGAGTTCTCCGTCTAGTAATAAACTACATGCCACTGAATCAGGTCCTAAAATAGATCCGATATCCAATCCTCAACAAAAGAGATCTGTTAAATAAACTCTATCAGGCCACAGTCTTCTCAAAGTTTGACATGAAATCTGGATTATGGCAAATTTAGATCAAAGAAGAAGATAGGTATAAAACTGCATTCGTTGTTCCTTTTGGCCAGTACGAATGGAATGTCATGTCATTCGAGCTAAAAAATGCCCCCTCTGAATTTCAAAAAATAATGAATGAAATATTCAACTCTTCTTCTACTTTTACCATTGTATATATTGACGATGTTTTGGTTTTTTCAAAAAATGTTGATCAACACTTCAAACATCTATATATATTCTTGAAAATGGTAAAACAAAATGGTTTGGTCATTTTACAAAGGAAAATTAAACTTTTCTAAACCTCAATTCAGTTCCTTGGACATTAAATATTTCAAGGAAAAATCACTCCAATCAACGGAGTGATAAAATTTGGAGAAACTTTTCCCGACAAAATAACAGATAAAACTATGTTACAAAGATTTTTGGGTTATTTGAACTATGTTTCAGATTACTACCAAAACCTAGCGGAAAATAGAGCCATATTAACCACTAGACTGAAGAAAAATCCTTCCGACTGGACTGATGCCCATACTGCAACTATCTGAAGAATCAAAGAACGGGTAAAAACTTTGCCCTGCCTTTCGATTGCAAATCCATCTTCCTCAGAGATAGTAGAGACAGATGCCTCAAACAAAGGATACAGAGGAATCCTCAAATAGGTAAATGGTTTATATATATATATATATATATATATAAAGGTGAGTTTGTATCCGATGGCTTCAGGACCTGAGATTCTAGAGCAGTAGGTTCAATTCTTCTAATACTAACACCGTAGTTGTATGTTGAATATGAACCATAAGAAAGAGTTCCTTATAGATAGGGTTGAGCATGGTCCAAGCCCGGTCCAGCCCGAAAAGCCTTGCCAAACCTAGGCCCGGACCTTTATTAGGGCCGGGCTTAGGCTTGCCTCAGCCCAACCCAAGGCCCGGCCCAAAGCCCAAACTTTTATATACATATATATATATGTGTGTGTGTGTGTGTGTGTGAAAAAAATGTTTTTTGGTGAAAAAGTATATGTAGTGTGTATGGTGGATTATAAGCTGGCATGTGTTTTTTTAGGGTTAAAAACGTCCAAAAAACAGTTGAGATGAAAAGTAGGTGTCAAAAAAGAGACATCAAATTCAAAAACACATTATATATAAATATATATAAGAAATTAACAAACTTAAATCAATAACTTAGTTGGTTAAAGAGTTTATTAGAAAGTAGGTCATGAGTTCAAATCTCACTAAAAGAATTTGTTTTTGAAAACTTTATGGGCCATGTGCTGGCCCGAGCCTAGCCCAAAGCCCGATAAAATAACTAGGGCCGGGCTTGGACTTAATGTTTTTAAAAATATTCAGGCCTAAGCCCGAAATTACTGTATATAGCTGAGCCCCAGCCCATGCACACCCTTATGTATCCTTACATCCCTATAAAAATAGGAATGCCACACTCTAACTCCACTTTCAATTGAACATCCAAATCTTCGTTTTCCATAATTTGCTTGCTTGGATGCAACAAAGCAAAAATCACCAAAAGTAACACTTCTATGTTACTTTCCATGAGTACAATGCTTACAAAACCAAAACTTCTCACTATAGAGCATGTTCCTGCTTAAAATCTATCAAACCTCTTACACAAATGTGATCCATTTGCCTATGTCACGATTATGTACAAAATATAATTGAATATGGTGAAAAAGAGACAATTGCTCCATCTTGAATGGTGTTCCTAAGCAACACATAAGCGTTCCCAACTTTTCTTGCAATAAGCCAAAATTGTTCTTTTCATCGAATTTCTTCACGTCAAACCTTGCATTTGAAACCTTTTCATCCATCACAAAATCCAAAAAACAAAAGAATCTTCAACACGTAGCTAAAATCTAACCTCTAGCTTTAGTACCAATTTGTTGTGACAAACACAACACAATGGGACAAAATGCATATCAGATTCAAGTATGTGATGCACATGAAACAAAATAAGAAAATTGTAAATGACAAAGAACAACCATACAAGTCAATATTTAATGTGGTTCAGCAAAATTTCTTATATCTACAAACAAAGATGATCAAAAACTTCCACTAAAATAGAGAACACAAAGATTACAAAATGCACAACGACAAATTCCCAAATCCAAAAGCAAAACCCCAAGGAAACCCCCTCTGCCCGGAAAAAAAAAACCTCTACAAGTTGTTGTTCTTACCTCTTATAGATGAAGTCTTGATAAAAACCCACAAGCTGCACCAATCTTCTTGCAACTCGCAAAACCCACAAAAAAAACTTATATAACAACTTAAGAAAACCCTACACGTTAAGTGGTTTTAACCCCAAAATACAACCTTTAAACGTCAAAACCAACATTTCGATTCTTGCATGTGAATTTAAGACACTTCAATATATATAATAAAATGTGTCCTAAACTAACTAATTATTTAATTAAAACAGATCTATTTGAATCTATATTCACCTTAAGCAAATTGTGTAAGGATCCAATTCGTGTACAAATCTAATCTATTTTCAGCTTTATCTCACAGTCTAAAACGTCATATGAAAAAGAAGGAACTGGCAACTTCCAAAACAAAATTAACCTACTTAAAATACATCATGAGGTGTCAATTCATGGGCAAAGAAATTCCAATCCCTTCCATTTTTTTTTCTTTTGTTTATAAGAAAGGTACTTCCTTTTGTGCATTATAGAACCTTCTCAATTCTCCAAAAATCATTTTGTCAAGGCTGGCCAAAACCTGACTTGACCGCCCCGAAGAATGGGCAAGCTGGGCAAGTTAAACTTCAAGCTGAGCTCGGGTCCAAGCATTAGACCCGAGGTGATTTTTTGGCATAAGCTCGGGTCCAAGTCTTTTTAACCTGAAGTCTGGCCTAGTCTGACCTAAAGTTTATATCTAATAAGGGCCTGAAGCCCAACCCTAAACTAAGTGTGATCTTCATACATGACTGAACCCAATTTCTTGATTTGAGTAACCCTAACCCAAAGCCTATCTTGAAGTACATTAATTCTAAATGATTTATTTCATAAATTTAGTTTTTAAAGCCCATGGGTCCTAACTCAATTTGATATGTTTCATAAATTTGATTTTTCAAGTCCATAGGCCCTGACTCAATCTAAAAATTTCCATTGATTTATTAACTTTGGGTTAGCCCAAATTTGGCCCGAAGCCCAATTTATTAAATCAGAGCAGACTCGAGCAAAATGTCTCTGGCTGAGTTCGGGCACAAATTGGAATCAAGCTTAGGAATTTCTCTTTGAGCTGGGCTCAGGTTGACCTTAGCCCACCCTAACCCAACCCACTTGACAGCCCTATCCATGGTAGGCTCTAGAAAGTCAGCACAAAACGAAGAAGCTTTCCGAATTGATTGTTTTAAATGGCACCACACCACCTGCTTCCCATGGAAAACCATCTCATTCCTAGCCCAGCAACAATAGAAAATCTATCTATCTATCTATCTATCTATATATATATAAAAAGAATCCCTTGACTTTTATCATCCGAGCGGAATCAACAGTGATTTGCGTACCTTATATATATATATATATATATATATATATATATATATATATATATACAATAAAAAATATTTATATGTTTTATTGAGCTAAATAGCTAACTCTAACCCTAACCTAATCAAACCCTCAACCTGGACTTCTGTTTCTCCCCTTCAGCCCTTCATTCTTCTTGCCCAACAGCAAAAGAGAGAAGAGTTGTCATTCCACTACAGTCTTCGTCAGGTATACCGTTGTTGACAACCCGCATTTCTTTGAAAGAATAATGTTCTTCATCTCTTCACTCTTAGAAATTCCCCCCACATTTATTTGAAAGAATAATGTGTCCAGACCCCCTAAATTCTCCGTTCAAGGTGAGACATTGGCAAAGTGCCTCTAGTTTGTCATATTCTTCACTCTTAGAAATCTATTGCTTTTAATCTGTTTTTTCATTCCCTTTTTTGGGTTTTCTCACAGAATTTCTTTGAAAGAATAATGTGTTTTTCATTTCTTTTTATTTGTTTCCAATTTAGTTAGAAATTAGAAATAATGATGCCATTTGTTAAACATATATTCAAATAGTTGATAATCGGATATTTGAATGATTGTATTCAAATAATTAATATCCGGATATTTTTTAATCGGTTATTCAATTATATATCCGATATCCAGTTGTAATATTCAGATATCTGAATATTATCTGATATTTAATAAACTCAGCAAATACAAATGCAAACACACTTTTCAAATATCTATCGGATATGTAATCAAATTCAAATATAGATGAGAAATAAATGAACCATTTACGGATATACCAAATCCGGTTCATTTGCATCCTTAAAGCCTAAAAGTGATACTTGTATTGCAAATCTCTCTCCTTCCTTCATCCTTTTCCAATACACTCCACTTATGGTACCATGTAAGATGCACACCCTATTTCATGCAAATGCAGAGAAACCTATACTCAAGATTTTGACATATTGTTGTTATTTTGGTTTAAAATTTTTATTTAGTTGAAATTACTAATTTGAGTAATTTTATTTTGTTTAAGGTTATGAGGTGATTTGAAAATTTTATGGCCAAAATCTTGGCAGGTATCAGACAATAATAGGATTTGTATTTTTTTTTTTTTAAGAGTTCATGGTTTCAAGGTTTCTTTATAAATATGGAAGATGGAGTGGTGTAATATATATATATATATATATTGCTTTTGTGGATTATAAGGTTTAATCCCTCTTAGTTCAATGGTGTTTGAACTGATCTTCTCAGTCTTTGGTCCTACATCAATCAATCAAAGAAATTCTCCTACCTTTCATCTTTATTCTCTTTATGAGGCTCCTGTAAAATTCGTTGCAATCTTTGTGATAGACCACTGAAACTAGTGTTTGCAAATCTAGCAAAGTACCAATGTAGCTAGATCAAACACCTTGGATAAGCAGAATCTGATACTCGATAAACATTTCATCTCCGGGCAAACTCCAAAGAAATCTAGAATGTATATGCTTATCGAAGCAGAATCTGATCCTTTTCCATCACTTTTAGTAGGGGTCACTGTAAAAGAATCATCTATCATCTCCCATAAGTAAGGCACAGCATCTATCACATGCAAAAGTTCTAAATAAGTTCTATATAAGAAGCTTAATTGGCTTCTTTTACAAGTGAGAAGGAAGTCTGAGTTCTCTTAGGAAAAAAAAGAAGTCCCACACCAAATCAACTATGAGAAGATCAGTGTTCGTCATCCAGGAGAATAGGCCAGTCACTAGGATAACCCAGACACGGGACAGCTCCTGCGAAGTAATCGAAACACGCTCGGAAGAATGGAGCAGTCCAGGCTTTGTCAGTAATGGTGCGTGCTGGTCTTCCATTGATGCAGGGGAATGGGATAGAGAAAGACCCTTCATTGGCTTCCCTCGCGACAACATAGTTGGCCGTGTTACCAAAATCGAAACCGTAGTTGAACGTACACCGTTTGTGACGGGCTTCAAAAATGGCTTTCCGGTAAGAGAAAGGCAAGATTATGGAATTGACAAGAATAATAGATGGGGTAATCTCTTAAGCCCACCTCCTGACCGACCCCCTATAGTTGATGAATTCATCACCAAAATCCAAACAGAAGTAAGTCGACCAAGGAAAATGGGTCTCGAGAACCGCCCTGACCGCAGTGACACCGCACCGACGGCTTTAATAGGCCAGGTAACACCATCAGTCCACCTGAGGCAAATGGTGCACGGGAACTTACTATGAGTAGCACAGGTGGTTGGCCTAGGCCTAGTCGTGTAGGTTGGGCAGCACCACGCAGATGCGATCGCCTTCATTCAAAATAGGCCAGGTAACACCATCAGTCCACCTGAGGCAAATGGTGCACGGGAACCTACTATGAGTAGCACAGGTGGTTGGCCTAGGCCTAGTCGTGTAGGTTGGGCAGCACCACGCAGTTGCGATCGCCTTCATTCAAAACCAACAAATGATATAAGCACCTCCTTCGATGACTCGAAGCAAGCCTTTGACAGCGGAGAGGCTGCATGGAGATGTGGTGGAGCATCAGCATCACCTGAGGTTGCAGAGACTTACTCATCAGTCATTGACAGCCGAGAGGCTGCTCGCAAGTATTGTGGCCAGTCGATTTGAAAACAAGCATGGAGTCATCAAGTTCCAACCCATGAAGTACACCACGAGCCTCTCTCAAATGCTTAGTTAGTTCTATGCTTTCAAATGTTTCATTGAACTTGTGTTGTTAAGTTTACTACTTAATTGTGTGTTGATGTTTAGTATAAATCATCTGATGGTTGAAGTTGTGCTTCTTGTATTTGTGTTCTGATATTAGTATGATAAAATTTTCTAGTGTAACTGACAATTTGGCATTGCTTATGGAAGATGTGGAGGATGGAGCCTGAATAGCATCTAGGAGTACTGTTTGTGCAGCCTCGACAACCTGTGCCCCAGCTGCACAGGTCAAGCTCGATAGAGCAAATGTTCTTTCTTTTAATCATAGTGGAATTGGTGTGAATCCATGGATGTAGGCAATCTTACCAAACCATGTAAATCATTGTCTTGTGTGTGTGATTTGCACCTTGTTTTATATGCCTTTGTTAGAAGGGCATATGGGACCAGCCAACAAAAGCCATGGAGTTTAGACAAAACTGTCATAGGAAATTATCTATTTAAAATTTAAGCATCACCTTCTTAATTTGTTTATATATGACCATAGAAATTTTATGATTAACCCATATGATTATTATCCACTCGATTACACCAAAGTGTTTCCTTTAGCAAACCCACTCAACGTCAAAACAGCCCGTTTTGATCATGGTGGTCACTGCTCAAGTTCTCTAAATTGCAACAGAGCCCCCTGAAAATAACTCTGATCTCAACAACCATCCAGTTGAAATTGGTCAAGACTTCAAACCAGAAGGCTTGTTTGTCGTCATGAACACAAACAGTCCACCATGCCAACACCCGAAGTGTATGATGGCATGAGCCACCACCTACGTTAGGCTGAATGTATGTGATTTCAATGGGAAGAAAATTTATTCCATAAAGTTTGAGAGGAAAATGGTCTTATCTTGAGTTTTTACAAAACAATGCTGATGTAGCAAGCGATTTGGGATGCATCCAGTTAACTTCTTGAACGCGATCTTCCAACAAACCTGTAAAGAGAAAATATCAAGAACAATAAGACTAGTTGATTTTTCCAAGGAAAAACACAGGAAATAAGGTATAGAGAATTCTCTGTCAATCGGGCTGGGCCGAGGTCAGCCTAAACTATCTTACTTTACCCTGAACTCAGTGCGAGCCTGAACTAGGCCCAATGTTGACCCATAATTGAATGCATATTACATGGGCCTTAATGAACAATTTATACATTGAACTATATTTAAATTTATTTTTGATAATGACATTAAACTATTTGATGATGGAAAACTTGTTATAAACATACAAACATAATATCCTTACTCCTCCCCCTTAAAAAGACCTAAAACACTATCTGTATATTACTTCGGGCCTGGCCGAGCCGGGTATCGCATTGAAATTGAGCATGCTTGAACTTGGACTGAATAAAACTTCAGGCCTTAATACTAGGCCCGAACTCATCCCAACCCGAAGTTCAGTTGACCTATCCCGTCTATTTTTTGGGCTAGACATGTCAAGCTTTGGGCCAGCCCAACCCAATTGACAGTCTTACCCAAAAAAGAGATTGTTTGAATCCCTAAACAATAGAATTTGGGGGCCTTCCCAACATCAAATGGTGATAGTGATTAGGATGGTATATAATTCGTCAAGCTGGTTGTTGGGATTGCTTAAACTTTGAATACAAAAGTCTGATCAAAAGTAATAACCATTTAAATTTTAGGAACTGTTTTGGCAAGCCCTTCGACTTAATAGATGGGATCCAAAATCGATATACTCTCAACCTCCTAATACCCTACTATTTTTCTCAACCCTAGAACATCCTCCATTGAAGTAAACATCTTAACAAGAAAATCAAGATTCCCAGTTGCAAAACCCATGTCAAATCGGCCGTTTTAAGGAGTTGGGTTCCCCCCAAGAACTCTGAACAATGTCTCCCACCTACTCCAATGGTGTCAATGCCTTCCCAGGCCCACCAATTGGAAGAACGCCAACTGTATCATTCTCGAATTATAGTTCCATATCAAATCAGCCTTTTTAAGAAGTTGGCCCCTCTTAGCTGCTCCTATGTTTTTGATGCAACGGAATAGCAAGCAGAAGAACACGTCATCTCCCATGTTAAGAAAAAAACCCTAAACTTCACCTAGGAAGATAAACTCGTTCTAAAACTTTTATTAATGAAAATTGAATTGCCTTGAAGGCTACAATGCTTTAATTAGATGAAAGAAACCCTAATTCGTGTTAGGCACAAAATAAGGTTAATTTGGTAAATTTTACCAAAAATAGAAAATTTGAGTTACTAATAAAATCAAATACTACTATCACTAAGAAACATCCCAGAACAAACAGGATCTTATTCTGACTTCTAAATATAAAGTTATAGCAAAAAGTAAAATTACTAAAAATAGCAAAATCATTAATTTAAGGGCCTTAACGAAGGAATTTATGCTAAAAGTTTTGCTTAAGCTCACCAAATTTCACGCAATTCTGTTTTCAGGACTCATGATTTCTACTAATGCTTTTTTCCTTTCTTGTATGTAAACTTCTGTCAGTCCCTCTGCTCAAGGAAATCTTGTGTTGTTTGTTCTACATCAATTTTTTCCTTTCTCAGATGGGACTGTAATCCAAGAATTCCTTACAAACCCACCCTTATTTGAAAATACATTCTTGGGATTCACCTCATTTTTTATCCTTACTTGTCTCTTATTGTTGGTAATAGCTGTACGGCCTATTAGTGGGGGAACATCTCCTTTTCTAATGGCCTTCCCTAGGTTATTTTGTATTTCCATTCAAAAATTTGATTTATCTCTAACATTATTTCATTTACCTCTCACCAAGTTTGTTGGAATTTACTCTTTTTCATAAACCTTTGTGATTTCGTAAAAGATTTAGGTAGACTTCTTTCTTGATTCTCTCCAAAACACCCATATATCTTCTTCCATTCCAGATTGATACAGTTGGTCTCTTGAGTCTTCTTGTCTCCTCTCCTCAAAATTTTTCTTTGACTTTTTCTTCCATAGTCAAAATCATCTTCCTTTTTTTCCGGCTAAAACAGTGTGGACTAGTCCCTCTCTTCTCCGTGTTCAAGCTTTTATTTGGATAATAACTCACAATAAGATGAATACTTTGGATGTTCCAATGTAAACGATCTTATATGATGATCTCACTTCACATTTGTCATCTATGTCCAAAGAATGGACCACATCTTGATTCATTGCAATTTCACATCCTTCATTTGGCATCATTTTATGTCTCGATTGTCATTTTATTGGGTCATGAATTGTCGCTTGTTGGATTTACTAAGACAATTGTATTACAATTCTTTGGATCAGTGGGGGAAAATGTTTTGGTTGGGATTGTTTCATGACATTTGTTGGGACCTTTGAAAAGAGATAAATAAAAGGATTTTTTAAGGGCATAAGAAATCCTTTCTTGAAGTGGTGGACTTTATCATCCTTGAAGTGGCCTCTCTTCAAAGTTTTGTGGTATATCTATCAATTATGTGATTAGGGACTTGCATTCATGCTTGTTTTCATTTCTCCTCTCATGTAT
>JAOXJP010175090.1:0-12586 GCA_025762735.1 Platanus orientalis
TAGTCCAGAGTGTGTAATCATGCTCAACATAGATTGAAATTTTCATAACAGTTCACATCGAAATTTTCATAATATTTTGAAGCATTCTAGTGACATTTCCATTAATCCTCATGATGAATAATCCATCAAAATCGAAATTTTGAACCTTAGATAGGTCTAAATTTCAAACCTACATCTCAACATTTTTTTTTTTTTTATTCATGGGTCGGCCCGAAGCCCGGCCCGAGGCCCGGTCAATTAATGAGGGCCGAGCCTAAACCCCGGCCCGAACCCACCCTACGGGCCCAAACACCGGTCCGAGCCCGGTATATAATTATAGGGCCAGGCTTGGGCCTACCATTGCCCGGTCCATGCCCACCCCTAATTATAAGGCCACATTTAACTAATTAGGCATATTTTCAAAGTATTAGAGATAATAAAGAGCCATTATCTGCCCAAATTTTAAATTGAACTTTAATAATCAAAATTTTTTTAAAGGAGCTTTAAGTTTGGGCCGGCCCGAACTCAGCCCAAAGCCCATGATTTTAGAACGAGCTGAGTTCGGCAGACCTCAGCCCAGCACGATTGACAGCCTTAGGTGGTTTCTTTGGTAACCATGTAGTCTCAGTCCCATATGCTTTCCAAATTATACTAACTATCTGGAACCTTTTCTTCTTTGTAGGAGGCAAGATTGCTTGCCCTTATTGAAGGTGTTCTTGCGGCGAATATCTTTGATTGGGGTTCCCGTGCATGTGTGGATCTCTATCATAAAGGGACCATTATTGAAATATATCGTATGAGTCGCAAAAAGATGCAACGGCCTTGGCAGGCAAGTGTAGTACAAAGATTTTCCATGCAAGGAGATTGTGATTAGCATTGAGATATTCATTTATTTTCTGTTATTCTTAAATAGAGGGTTTTGGTACATGATAAATGGTTTGTTTCCATACTTTCAGGTGGATGATTTTGACATCTTTAAGGCAAGAATGCTAGGTTCTGGAGACAAGAAGCCTCACCCGCATAGAAGAGCATTACTCTTTGTAGACAACTCTGGTGCTGATATAGTTCTTGGAATGCTTCCATTAGCACGAGAGCTGCTCCGTCGTGGAACTGAGGTAAGCTTTTCTGTGATGCTTTTTTTTTTGTGTGGATAATTAACAGAATTTAATTAAAGAAGAAAGGAAAACATAAAATACAACACTAGGGGGAGGAGGCCCTACTAACAATCTCTGGAATAAAATTCTCACAGAACAAAGACTTAGAGAAGACCCCCTATTTCCCAAGTAATCAGCCGACTCATTCTGTGATGCTAGTAAGCATGGTTTTAGTCTCACATTGAAGCTGATTAGTCCAACCCATCATCTGGGATGAGTCCATCCAGTTCCACCTAGTTGACTCACCAGATTTAGCCAATAAACATGAAAACAGGTTTTACTTAAGTGGGTGCAAGCAAAAGATGGTGATATGTCCCATCTGTCTAGAAATAAAAGGGGCGTTGTAGGTGACTAAATTTAATCCAAGCTCACCATTTCCAAATTCAACCAGAATCATGATAACCTTGCTTGGTCCTTTCAATCTGATGTTTTGCTAGATTTAGATTGTTTACTGTCTTCTTGGAATTTGCATATGGCATGGTGGTCATTGGTAATTGTTAATATGGAGCATGCTCTCATTTAGTCTCAGTTTTATTTGGTGAACTTCTTGTTTTCTTTTATTTTTATCAGAAATTTCTGAGCTAATAAACAAACATGAGATTGTTCTTGCAGGTTGTTCTGGTTGCAAACTCGCTTCCTGCACTAAATGATGTGACTGCAATGGAACTTCCTGAAATTGTAGCTGAGGCTGCCAAGGTTTGTGTGTGTTAACACTTGCCAGTTTTCCTCCGTCTTGTGTCTCACTTTTCATTAAAAAGTTTACCATGTTCGAAGTGCCAAAGATGCGCCAAAAGTTTATTTTGACAAAGAATAATTTTATTATTACAATTTTTTATAAGTAAAAGAGAAATCTTACCAAAGAATAAAGAATGATATGGGGTGAGAAATTTTTAGTGAAGAAATAAAAATGTGATTTATTTGGTTTTTTTTCCTTTAGATTGTGATAATCATGTCTATATTTTTTAAACGTATATATATATATACACACATATATATATCAGAAAGAAGATAAAAACATAATCTGACTCTAAAAGAACATCCTGCTCTTACCTTTTTATGTAATTTTTACTCTAAGCCACCTCAGGCATGAACTTTCTTGTATTTCTCTAATGGATTTAGTTTCCAATCAGAATAAACTCATTCTTCTGGTCCACAGCATTGTGATGTCCTTCGCAAAGCTGCTGAAGCAGGAGGCCTGCTTGTGGATGCAATGCTAAACATCCAAGATGGTTCTAAAGAGAGTTCACATTCAGTTCCTTTAATGGTTGTTGAGAATGGGTGCGGGAGTCCATGCATTGACTTCAGGCAGGTCAACTCTGAGCTAGCTGCTGCCGCAAAAGATGCTGACCTGGTAGGGTACTATTGCCATTTTTTAACAGCGTATTCATTTTCCGTTCATTGCAAAGGCTTCAATATCAAATTCTGCATGGAACTCCTTTAGAGTTGATAAATGTGGTTCTCTTTTCGTTCTCATGTTTCAATGAGAAAATATGTTGGCTTACCCAAAAAAATGAGAAAATATGTTACAAATTTGATAATTAAAGATACCAATAGCAGACAGTGTAAGGGTATGATCCTTGATATTTTCCCCACAGGTAATCTTAGAAGGGATGGGTCGTGCTCTCCATACCAACTTCAATGCTCGTTTTAAATGTGATGCTCTAAAGGTAAGGTTTTGCTGTTTAGGACAAGATGAAGCTGATGCACCATTTGATGGGTCATACCTAGGAGTTCAGCTAAAAATTGATTTGATTAGTGCTCCTAACCGCCAGAACTTTTGCATTCTTTCTTGAGATCTGATGAGCTCAAGCACTTGAGCATACGGCATGAACAAAAAAAAAAAAAAAAGTTTTTTTTCCTCTCTTTTCTTTTAGTGGGTCTTTTTTGTCTTTTGAGGTTTTTTTTGTTCATGCAGTATGCTCAAGTGCTTGAGCTTATTATTGAGGTTCTTTGGAAGTATATAAAGTCCATTGACCAGAAAAACAACCCTCCTTCAATAATTTATACAATCAGGTCAATTTCCAACCACAAGATCTCTTCGGCATACCCAACAAACGGTGGGTGTTAAGCACACTATATTTGGCCACATGTACCACATAATCTCTTCCTGTTTTGGTTGTATCCAGATGGGATCCTGATGGTTCTTTTTGTTTTACTCAATCTTGTTTTGCAGCTTGCAATGGTAAAGAATCAGAGGTTGGCAGAAAAACTTATCAAAGGAAATATATATAACTGTGTTTGCCGATATGAACCATCTAATTGAAAGTTCCCGTCATCCAAGTTCTAGTAGATGGGCTCAATGGGATTTTAATTTTATCTCAAGTTGAGAGGGGAAAGCCAGGATGTGAGTGTGCAGAATATCAACCTTGAGCACCGACCTTGAAAAATATCCTTCCTTTTGGGTAAATTATTTACTAATCAAGTTACCGTCTTGAACCAATCTCTGGTTGTGTATAGGAATAGGAAAAAAAAAATGTAGTGCTATTTACTGTAAAATGTATATGAGGAAACCCATCTGGTTTTACCGACCCTAACTATTTTTTTTTTTGTTTGAATCTTTAAAAATATGTCATAGTATGTGGAACGGTTTGTAATGGTGTTCAAGGATGGTCACGATCATCCCGTTAAGAGAATTTTTGACGCTTGGTATTCTAATCAGTTTGTAGCCAGCCTCCTCTTGATCTTTATATGTTCTCCTTTCTACCCAAAAAAAAAAAAAAATGTTACTGGGTCTGGACTTTTGGACATATAGAATGATATGGAGGCTTATATTTCATGATAAGGATCTAGACCCACTATCAGATAGGCCGCACTTAAATGATTAACATATTGAAAATCATTTTAAACAGATAATCCCAGTCAGTCATAAATTCCCATTGTTAGCGACTGAAATGGTTAGCGAACTAGCAAAGGAACCTCCATAAAGCTGCTTGCTCCTCTTAATCGTCCACCACCTGTCTTAGACCTTTAATATCAACCTAGATCCTCCTGGATCTATTGCTATTATACCTCTTTTTTTGGTAATATTATTTTCATACCTTTTTTTAAAGATTAGGCAGAATTATATTAATCAAAACCAGAGACACAAAAGAAGGTATCCGGATTCCGTAGGACAACTTAGAGTGTGGCTAAAGTTGGAATGACATCAGTGCTGACACATCAGTGCCAAAAGTGAAAAACGTCCCCCAAAAAAATGTATATCACATTTTTGGTGCTGATGTGTCAAAAAGAAGGGGATGCATGAGAAATACACCCCAAAGGGTTCAATCAAAAACCCAATCATGGTATCTCAAATCTTTTCAACAGGGAAGAAAAGACACCCCAAAGATCAAGAAAGAAAAAACTTTTTTTTAATGGACTCTTGTTGAACCCCTTGGAAGACTTTGCGATTGCTCTGGGTACTAGTTTCTAGAAAAACCCAACGAATGCAAATAAAATATCTTAGGGCGCTTTCCGGAATCCAAAATATACTTTATTTATCAATATTTATTCCGACTCCATGCCTTACGTTTCCACCTCCTTCATGTATTTATAAAACTAAAACTAAAAACCAAGATTCATTCTTAATAACAAACTCCAACAATTTTTATAAACCTAAACAAACTTAAATTAAAACTTACAAAGCATAAAAATCTAAACTAATTAAAACTCTTATTAGTAACTAAATAACTCAAATTACTCGACTTAATAACTAATTTTATCAGACTTATCAAGATCCAAACCTTATATGTGATATCATAATGCATAAGTGGTTGATTGATTCAGCCTCGTGAAGGCACAAAATGTATTTGTCAGGCATTGATAATCCTTTGCACATTAGATTGTCATTGGTCATTGATGGTGTATCAGTTAGCAGATACCTCCACGCTTGTTAGATGGTCCCACGGCTGGTCCAAGTTTTTGGCAACACGAACACTACACACATGAAACAGGAGAGGGTCAAGAGGCTAGCGCTGGTAGGGGGCCGACTTCTATCTCTTCGATGTTCAAGTCAGGTAATGAGAGAATGTAAAAGAGGAGCTCTCTCAATTAGGGTTTACATTGTTTCATACTTAGAGAATAAATCGTTACCCATATTTATAGGCTTGAGTAGTGATGTATCAAATGAGATTCGTATGTTGCTTTCCCCTATGTTTTTTGCCAAGTATCCCCTTGCTCTCTTTATCATTTTTTCATAATGTCAAGCCTACTATAGAGAATTTTATCTCTCTATAATGAGTTGTGCCTATCTTTAAGCTGAGTAGTCGGAGTTTCTGGGTTGTGCTCATATTTAAGAGGAGTAGTCGGAGCCGTTGTATTTCTACACGTCGGGGATTCTCGGGTGCCGAGCGCCTCAAGGTCTCGACCAACCTTTGGGTGATCTGGGCCACAGTCGGGAATATTTCTTGAATACTCGAGGAATCGGGTACTGAGGGATATTCCTAGCTTCTCACCGATGACTTTGCCATTTATGAGTCAGGGGATCCTTGAAGGTTCCTCAAGTTGGTCTTCTCGGAAACTCTTAGGGTCGATTCTTCTAAAGTCAATAGGGGTCTCAGTATTCTCCCCCATCAGTTACCCCCTTATTGCCAAGCCTAGTGTTATGTGGCTCAGGAATACGAACTGTTTGTGACTATTACTATTTATTTCGGCATAGACGACATGTCATTTTAACTATTGAGGTGATATCGGTTGGAGATAAGCACTAATGATGGTCTCGCATTTAATGAACTTTGGTATTCGAGGGGATGTGCTAGTGTCGATTATGAGTCATGTCAAGTAACATGTCTTTTCGGATCCCTTTGTCATCGAACGATTATATTTAAACCTCCTAAATATGTCAAGATTCGTGCATCACCTTATTTCCCAAATTAATTTTGTTAACTCATGGATGCACGACACATGTAGAGTTAAGAATCTTTGGGGTGGTCTATAAATCTCTCATTTGACACACAGTTCGGCTTTCCTTTATCCTTGCTTACTATCTCTTACATCTCATTCTTTTACTTTGAGTGATTTCCTACAAGTTTTCCTTATCCCGGCGTGTTGTCGTCTCCGCTTTCAACACCAACCGCACTTTTGGGGTACTTTCTTAGTTGTCTTTGACAATCTTCCTTCTTTTAGGCAACTATTCTCCAACGTATCTGACACTTTTCTCTGGTCTGTCCTTTTCCCAAGTACTCTGTTTTTGCTTTGCGGTTTATGTTTTAATTCATCATAGTTTCTTTCTGTTACTCGTCGTTGCGTAGCTTTGCTAGTTAGCTCGTTTTCTTGTTTGTTTGTATTCCCTACCTTTCTGTTTCTATTCAACATATTTGTTTTTTTCCCTCTATTTTTCCCTTCCCATAGATCTTTATTCTTTTGCGATTTTGTTCAATGGTGTATGGGGATACCGTTGACTAGATGGTCGACGGGACCGACGACCTGTTGAAAGTCCAGCAGAACCCCACGGAGCAGGCCACCGAGCCGGCTCCTTCTAGTGCTCAAGAGGAGGTGGGAGAGATTGCTCCTAAGTAGGACTTTATTGCCGCCCTCTATGATTCTGACCTAGGGGTACGAACCCTAACTAGGTATTACTCCCACTTATTCCATTCCCGAGGAAGTCGTCCTTTCTGCCTCGAGGGACACCCGGGCTTTGGAGGCCCTTGCTAGTAGTATAGCACTGTACGAGAAAGCCCTTATGGAGGGGCTTAGGTTTCCAGTTCGCTTATTTTTTTAGGAAATTATTATTCAGTCTTGGACTAGCATCGGGATAGCTAATGCCTAATGCCTGGCGGATAGCCATAGGATGCATGATCCTATAGGAACTGACCTTCAAGGGGAAGCACCGTCTTACCCTAAACGAATTATTTCATTATTACTACCCAAAGGAGTAGGAGCCAAGGTGGTTCTTCTTCGCTAGTTGGGACCCGGCCACTACCCTGGTAACCGCACTCCCAAGCTCCAACAGCGGTTAGAGGAACCGGTCTTTTTGTTTCTGGTGAAGGTTGGGAGTATCCCCCAGGGGAGGTCCCCGTCATAAAGTTCAACCATGGTTGGACGTCGACCGTCAGCCCAGGAGGTAAGTTGTGATCTGTTGTTATTTTTTCAAATTTCCTTTATTATTTAAGTCTCTTTTTCTATATTGTCTTACGTGTTTCCCTCTTTTTTGTGTTAGTCTCTGAAATAGACAAGTTATCCCATGAGGAGGAGGCTCGCATCTGAGACGTTATAAACTACCCGTCCCATGCCTTCTCGGACCTAGTCACACCCGACTGACTACACCAGTGCGGGTTTGGTCCAGACCCAGATAACTCACCCTTCCTTTATATCTTTAGTTCATCCCTCCTTATTCTTTTTCTTTTTCTTTCTTGTTTTATTATTATTATTTATTAATTTCTAACCTCGGGTCTATTCTTTGTGTAGCGATAAAGACAAACATAAAGTATTTATCTTAGGCCTGGGAGATTAAAGAGGCCAAGGCCCAAGAAGCCAAAGCAACTGGCCCGACAGTGACTTGTCAAGCCGAGGCAGCTGCGTCTTCGAAGAAAAGGAAGCGACACTTTGTCTCCGGGGGGCCTTCTAAGGCTCAGGCTACCCAAGTTGCCCCCAAGGCAATTCTAACACCCCCTCCCACTCTCGTTGTTGACATTCAAGTCGTTGAATTGGAAGAGGAAACAATTGATTCTTCCCCAGGCCCCACTTCTGGGGTCCAAGTGGTGGGGCCACATAAGGTCGCTCCCTTAACTGCCCCTGAGGCTCCCGCTATTGCCACCGAAACCCCCTCCTCGATGATCGTGACAATGATAACTTCTACCCGGGTGGCTCCTTCTCCTACCTCTGTCCCGAAAATGGGAGAGTCCTTGGTGGGGCCTTCCTTGTGACTAACAAGGCCGAGTCCTGGGGGGACTATCTTTTGGGGGGCATTCCCCTAGAGGATCTCAAGTATGTGAGGAAGAACCTCTCCCCGATTACCATGCATCGAGACATGATGCATTACGCGGCTAAGGTAAAAAAATCTTTTCTCTTTGTGTTTTTCATTTGATTGTTTTTTGTTTCTTTTTCATTCTTCCTTTGTGTTGACCTAACTCTATTTTTACAGACCGTGGCTCTGATGGTGGCCTCTATCCAGACGTATAAATTCAGTGAACAAATTTGGGCCGACCATCTGAACCGTCTCGCCTAGGCCAAGAATGAACTCAAGGTCACCCGTGAGAGGGCGAAGGCTGAGATCTGCACTCTTAAGGGTAAGCTCAAATGGGCTGAAGACTCTCGTGCCAGCATGGCCACCCGGGCCACAGAGCAGGAGGCTCATTTTAAGGATATGACAGCATGCTTGCAAGTGACTGAGAAGGAGGTTTCCCGAGTAAGGGACGAGTTAGGGGCTGAGAGGAACAGCTGCATCGCGATCGAGGACAAGTTCGCTACCACCCTCGAGGAGGTGGTGAACAAGAAAGTGGTTGAGGCCTTAGAGTGGGCACGCCTAAAAGCCGAGGTGGAGAGGGAGAGGATCCTTGAAGGGGCCATCGAGGCAGCCACGGCCAAATACTTGGCCTCGAAAGCCTTTGAGATTGTCAAGGCCAACTATTTCTAGGAAGGGTTTGAGAACTTTCGAGATCTGGCGGTAGAGGCATTCCCTGACTTAGACTTATCTTCTATCAAACCTGATGAGGGGGAGGCAGAGGCTGATGAAGGACAAGAAGAAGCTGGCCAAGAAAGAGGAGGAGAAGTAGCGACTGAGGGGGAGGTCGAAGAGGTGGTGGTTACTGAACCTAGAGAAGCTGGTTGGCAGGAAGTCGCCCCGGGAGAGGTGGCCTTGAGGGATGGCAACCCCCAGGAATAATTGTACTTTTTCTCTTTTTGAACTTTTGTAAGCTCTCATTATATGAATATTCTTTTTTCCCCATCTATGTGTATTGTTCCCTATTTGCAATTTTTCTCTTTAAATATTTCTAAGTGTGGGTATGTGTCGTGACGATTTCTTCTCGCTCTCCCCATGTGTGTCTAGGTAGGTCGGGGTAAGTAATCTTAGGAGTGTAGGAATAATTAAGAAAATTTTCTAAGTATGAGTGTGTCTCGGGCGTAATTAACTTTTATCCGAATGAGGATAGACAACGTAAAATTTTTCTAAGTATAGGGATCCCTCGGGGTTAATATTTTAACGACGAATAAAGGTAGGTAATCAACTAAAATTTTCTAAATGTAGGTGCATCTTAGGGTCAATACAACCTCGGCTAATGGGTGCATTGCCTTTTAAGCACCTCTCCAGAACAGAGGGAGAAGACCCGACAGGTCTCTCATGTTTTTAGAAGAATGAGGGTCCCCGGTGGACATTCTCTTTGGGCTTAAGCCCTTTCCCCATGCGGGGGCCTTTTTTGGGTAATGTCATCGAGTACTCTCAAATATTTGCTCAAACTTTACTTATGTGTGAGAGGGCATAGCTATACTTACTTGGTAGAGGAGGGTTGACTCTGGTTGGGATGTGTACGCTCTAATATGCTTCAGCCTCTTTACTGTAACTAATTTATAAGACTTCTCTTCGCCTTACACTTTTTCAGTCAGGGGATAGGTCGATTTTGCAGCTAGGAATCGATCTTGTGACCTGAGGGTTAAATCTTATAACCCGAGGGCTAGTCTTGTAGCCTGAGCAGGAGGTGCTAGGGCCTAGAAGGACAGGTCAGTCTTGTGGCCTAGGGTCAATTTTATGACATGAGGGTTATTCTTGTAACCCAAGGACTAGTCTTGTAGCCTGAGCAAGAGGTGTGAGGGCCTGGAAGGATGGGCCAATCTTATGGCCTGGGGTCAATCTTATGACCTGGGGGTTAATCTTGTAACATGGGCGTGATAACTTAAAGTTTTGTCTGACCCTACAGAGTTAGAATATTTCACTGGTTAGACTCATAACACCAATTTTATTGATAATATTTTTTCAAGTGTTCTACATTTCATGGTCGTGGTAGGGGCTCCCCCTACATTGTTTCGAGGTGGTAGGTCCCAGGCCTATTGAAATGTGTTACTGGTAAGGTCTTTCCTAATTCAGTCTCATCTTTCCCTCTGTCAGGTCTTGTATTGCCAGGCTCACCTTCTTGAGCACTAAATCCCCGACTGCAAATATTTTTGCCTTGACCCATGAATTATAATACTTGGCCATTCTTTGCTTATAAGCGGTCGTACGAAATGTAGCTTCGTCTCTTTTTTCTTCCAATAGGTTGAGGTTGTTCCTGAGTCCTCCATTTTTCCCTGAGTCGAATTTGATTGTTTTGTTTGTGGTCATTCCAATTTTGACAAGTATCACCGCCTTGGTTCCAAACACTAGTAAGAATGATGTTTCTCCTGTGGGAGTCCTTACTGTGGTGCGGTATGCCCAAAGGATACTTGGTAGTTCATTGGACCAAGGGCCTTTGGAGTCCTCCAGCATCTTCTCGATTATGCCTATGAGCATCCTAATGGTAACTTCCATTTGACTATTCGCTTGGGGGTGAGCCAAGGAATAGAAGTGATTTTTTATTCCAAGTTTTGAATAGAATTCCCGATACCGGGCATTGTCAAATTGCTTGCCATTATCGGTGATGATGACTCAGGGAATCCTGAACCAACAGATGATTGACTTTCAGGTGAAGTCATAGATATTCTTCTCGGTGATTTTTGCCAAGGGTTTGGTCTCTACCCATTTGGTAAAATAATCAATGGCCACTAGCAAGAACCTCATCTGTCCTTTCTCTCGGAGGAGCGATCCGACTATATCAATTCCCCACTGGGCAAAGGGGCAGGGCCTGACTATCAAGACTAATTCTTCCGCGGGCTTCTTAGGGACGTTGGCGAATCTCTAACACTTGTCACACTTTTGAGCGATCTATACTGCATCCTTTTGCATAAAGGGCCAATAGCATCCTGCCCTGATGGCTTTGTGGGCCATCGACTTGCCCCCCGAGTGGTTCCCACATATTCCTTCATGTATTTCTCGAAGCACATAGTTGGCTTCTTCTTTGGATAGGCATCTGAGTAGGGGAAGGATAAAGTTCCTCTTGTAGAGGGTGTCACCGAGAAGGTGGTATCGACTTGCCCATACTTTTACTTTTCTTGTCTCATCCTTATTATCGGGCAGCTCACCATTCTTCAGATACTTTATGATATAGCTGGCCCACTTGGGCTCGAGGCTAACCACGTTGACTTCCCTTACTTCTTCCACCTTAATGCTTGGCTTAGGTAGACACTCAATAATGATCCCGGGGTCAAGGTGTTAGGTCTTATGTATTGTCAATATCCATGCACAAAATAATGAAGTACATGTAGTGGTCATGTAGTAGGACTTTATGTTGTAACTGTGTATGTTCATGTAAGTCCAAGAAAAGAATCTGGGAAAGCACTATGATGAAGGACTCGAAGCCGAGATGACCAAGCCAAAGAGACTCAAGCGTTGTTAAAGAATTCCTAAGTCTCAAGTGTTAGCTACCTCAAGGAAGCCAACATCCAAAATTTGAGGGTAAAATTGTAAATGATTGGTAAGTGGGAATTGGGATTGAACCTAAAGTCAAAATATAAATTAACCCAAAACCCTAAGAACATTACCCAAGGTTGGACCAAAGAAAAGACCAAGAAAATAAAGGAAGAAGGTCCAAGAAGGTTTGGACCAAAGATGGATCAAAATTACAAAATAAATTAAATAAAAATGTTTTGAAAAGTGGCCTAACTTAAAATGGCCATAACTTTTGATCCCGATGTTCATTCGGGGCCCATAAGTATTCAAAACTAGCAGAATGAAATTTTTTGGAAATTGGGACTGATCCCAAATTATTTAGGACTGGTCACGCCCGATCGGTCACACTTACAGTGGGATCGGTCCCTAGCAAAAAAATTCAAATTTGAATTTTCAAGTTAGCATAACGGCTAGTTTTTTTACTGTTGTAAACTAGCCGTTAGGAGATGAATTTGACCTCTCTAAACCTCTATAAATAGGGTCTTTGAACCCCAAGAAAGGTAGAGAACAACAATTGTGCACACATAGTCAAATTCTTGAGAAAAAGAGCCAAAAGTGTGAGCCAAGAGCCTATGAGTTAAAATCCTATTAGCCAATGACCTTGGAATTGTTCTACCATAATTAAATTCATTTAAGGTCAGCTGTAAGCTGCCCAAACCTCTGTAGTTAAATCTTTTGGGAGTAAGGAAGGTGCTTATACAAGTTAAATTTGCCTACACAAGAGGCATTCCGAAGAACGAAGATTCATTCGTCTACAACAAGTCATAGCCTTCGCCGGAGTCACCGAAGGCAGATTCTTTGCCTTTGTCAGAGCCACCAAAGGCGTTGTTCGTAAAGCACTTGCCGGAGACACAAAGTACGAGTTAGTCCATTGGAGACACTGGACGGAGTGTGTCCATCGGAGACACTGGGAGCGTATTTACAAGGGAATGAATTCTCTATTACTTGTAAGTAAATTTCAGGTTTATTAATTTGTCTGTAATAGTTTAGGAGAACTATTAATAAAAATTAAATAGGC
>JAOXJP010175101.1:0-12586 GCA_025762735.1 Platanus orientalis
TCGACCAATGAATTGGTCGTAGATATTGATAACCAAATCATAGACACCATTAGGGATTGTTTTGCCCCTAAGCATCACGAATTGGTTTGCCAGTTTGTTTGTTTATTTGGACAGAAGAGACAATTGTTTGTCATTGTTCTTCTGAGAGATAGTAGTCCCACCAATTGCTCGTCCTTCACCATCCATTTCTCACTCTTCTTCTCTTTCTCCCATCGACACGGTCTCTCTTAGCAATGCCAATGATGACTTCTTCACTTAGCCCGGCTCTGACAACGACGAAGCCTTGACCTCTCGAGGTTCTGCCGCTTCTGTCGAATCGATGCTTCAGGGGCATGATATTGAAGATGGATAAAAATAAAAAGAAAAAAACATTTTTTTCGATAACGAAGCAAATGTTCTGTCAATCTACGTGAGTGGCCCAATAAACATTAAAAAAAAAATCCTTAGGAAATTTTGTCAAATAAATAGCTGCAGCAATTTTTTCTGTAGTTTTTGTAACATGACAAAAAAGAACACCAAAAAAGACAAAGGCCCCATGTTAACAGACAAAACAACCCATGTTAAAAGACAAAATACCGATGTTATTTTGCTGTACTAGAAAAAGCTACAGAAAATTTTGCCACAGATGATCATTCCTAGGAAATCTTTTAATCAAAGGCCACCATTTCATTTTTGTTCTTCTTTTCATCCAAGAAACAGAGATGGCTATGTACTATGTACGACAAAAACCAAGCCATCCAACTTTTTTTTTTTTATTTAATTTTTTTATTTGGTGGATAAGAAGAGATCTTCATTATCAAATCCATGATCTCAGCAAGGAAACACTGAGTCATGTGACTTCCAATGCACAGAACTCAGTCCAACTAAGTTAGTGGTCTCTTAGTGTTTACTAATCAAAGTTATTAAGTAACTTGTTTGTTGTCGTTGTTGTTTTCTCTTGTCCATATTTTGGTAGGCAGGTAGTGGGTCTGGCCAGTTTATTTATAAGAAACAAGAAAATAACACAAATTGATTATCATGCAAAACTTTAATAGTAACATGGTTGACCCATAATTTATGGAGAGTAATGCGTTTTTTTATTTTTTTTACTACGTTTAAAAGCTTGAACTCTCTATCTTTATGATCAGTCAATGCCCAACGTGGCTGCTGCTGCCTAACATCTCAGGAAAAAGGATCGAATCCCCCCGACACCATGCCACCGTTACCATACTGGCTGCCTCTTCACTTAAGTCATGCAAGTTCCGCTCTACAAAGTGGTTGTCTATGGGCCAGAGTGTCCTACCAAGAAAAAGATCATGACACCCATAATTTAGCAGGCTACCTTCTTTTTTATTATTATTATTTTTTTCTAAGGGCAAGCTACCTTCAAGCCAGTTGATAATATCAGTTTGAGTTGATTCAGATTTTCAAAAGGAAAACGGGTTCTAGCAATAGAACTTGTTTCACAAGGTGTTCAAACATTTTTGACAGTATTAATATGGCTTATGCAATGGAACCGAAAAAGCTCTTTCTTGGTATGATCCTGAAAAAGCATGTCATGCTGTTCGGGCTACACTACACTATGTTCTTAGTTATAACTTATGCTCACTAATCATTCTATTCTTGGTTGTAACTAACACTTTCTAGTGTTGCACCTTAGATGCAACCTAAAACAGCAAGTTACTGTTTTAGGTTACACCTGGAAAAGATTTAGATATAACCTAGAAAAGATTTGGCTACTGATGATGCCCAGAAGAGGATCACTTAGATGGTCCAATGATGTCCACCGATCTGGAATCCGGATGGTACCTGTACACTAGCAGGAAGATGACGTCGGTGTGGCGCCGGCCAACACCTCTCCGACGCCCAAGTCAGAAATCGGGAAAAACTGAAAGAATGGTTACCTTCTCTCCAAAGGGATTGATTGTACTTACCTTCTTCCGGGTTCCTTTCCCTTTTTATCTCATTTCTTCCTCCGTTCTTCGAATATTCTTCAAGTTGGTTACAAGAAAGGGGGGAGTAGTACACGTGTTAGTGTTGGGTTGGTAGTTGTTATGTCATGCTCTGTATCCCGTAACCGCTTTTGTCTTACTTGTGGTCCACTCGGGTATCGTAGTGCATCCGTCGCCTCAAGAGCAGTGGGCGGTCATCCCTCAGTCGTTTTTGCCAATGAGTAAACTAGAAGGTAATGGGGGTCGGTCGGCACTATACATTTCTAACGGGTTAGACGACCGATTTCCTCTATCGGGTTGGTTAGTAGTGTTCATCTCCAACGAGTCGGTTGGTAATTTCTTGTCTATTAAGTCGATCGGTAGTCATCCTCTCTGATGGTCGATCGGTAGCCACATTTTCTGGTGGGTCGATCAGTAGTCATGCCTTCTTCTTGGGTCGATCAGTAATCTTTTTATTTGTTGGGTCACTGAATAAACTAGATGGACCAGGGGGGTTTGCTTGATTAATCGGCTCAGTCATCTCGGGTCCACATACTTCATCATCATATGCCCCCTTATTCCTCTTGTCCGTTAGTACAAGCAGACATGGGGAATATAAGAAGTTGAGTCAATCGGGGTGCTAGCACTTCATCTTTGCCTCCTTGAGCCCCATGCCATTAATGAAGACAAGACGTACGGGTTGGTAACCGTTTTCTTTCGAATCACACTTTAATCTGGCGGCCTGGGGTTATTAGAGTGATCCGACGGTTCGGGGAAACTTCGAATGGTATATGTACGGGTTAGTTCTCTTGTCTTCTCTAGTCTTCCGCTTCGCTTTGAATCAACCTCCATTCCTCCTGGATAGACTGCTCGTGTTCGTGTCTATGTTGTATTGAGGAGATCGCCTACCGGAAGGGAGTCAAGGTACCATCTGCTCTGTTTCTTCTTCACGCATTTTTTATTTTATTTGCTCTTCTTTTCTTCTCTCTTCCCTTTCTCTTTTCTTGTTTGGCTTCCGGTACTGTTTCTTGATTACAACCTCTATTCTTCTCCTTTCTGTTACTGGGACTCTTGATCCCTTATCGCTACCCTTAGAACTCCACCCTGGACCCTATCGGGGCACCCTTTGGGTTCCACGACATCCATTTTTGCTATTATCTTCACACTCACCAACATCCACAGACCTGAGAGCCTTAGGGTTCGACCTGTCTTCTTTGGGTAATATTTTTAGTCGCTTCTTAAAGGCAATAGGCCCTTCAGTTGGCGTTATATACGCCCTTGATCAAATGGATCGTTCTTCCGAGTCGACTGAGTTAGTTATAGCCCTTGACGAGAACCTCGTTTGTGCCAACTCCCCTGACTCGGCTCATCATTCATCATCGATTAGGTCAGGTCGGTTTGCCCACGTGTCATATGCCGCTGAGGGTGTCATTTCCACCTTGTCGAGGCCTCAACTAGATAGTTTTCACCAGGCTTATCAGATACCCGAATCGGTTAGCTTGAGGGTCTCAGCCTTCAATGAGTGGGGTTGTTCTTGTCTTCCGAGGGAGGTTTCCATTTTTTAACAGGCTTTAGAGGCTAGTCTACAGTTCCCAATTCCTTTGTTTGTCCGTTAGCTTCTTACCCATCTTCGTCTAGCCCCAGGACAACTCATGCCCAACTCGTGGAGGATCCTAATCGCCTACATGGTGTTGTGGCCTGTGTGTAGTGGCGGCCAAGATCACATCACGGTTCCTCAGTTCCTCTATTGCTACAAGGCAATGGAGATGCATTCTGGGTGGTGGTACTTCACTGCTAGGGTGCCCAACTGAGCCTTGATCACAGATCTTCCAACGTCAAACAAGGGTTGGAAAAACAAATTCTTTTTTGAATCAGGGGATAGTTTGGAGTTAGTCCCATAGGAGTCGCCTTACGATCGGACACACAATTCCCAAGATATGGGGCGAGCCATGTGCAAGAGGTAATTCTTAGTTGCGTTAGCCTTCCTCATTCTTTATTCATTTGGTTGGTCTGATATTCTTGGTTTTTGTAGCATTAGCTGAGCACCCCCTGTCTGATACTCAACTCAAGAGGCTGGGACGGGCTTTCGTGCACCCAGTCTGAGACTTTTCTCTGTTGGTGAATTCCAAGTCTCTTTCCACATACTTGTTCGGCCCAGAGATCCCATCATCCTCACTCACGATGGGTCAGGCACCTGGCTCATCTTCTATCCCCATCGGTTAGTCATCTAGCTTGACTCCTCTTCCAACTGGTCAGGGAATTATTTTTTAAACGTCCGTTTACATGTGCAGATATGTCGGTCGTTCCCTCAAAGTCATCCTTGAAGAGAGTGTTGGCCAAGTCGACCCTGGCAGCTCTCAGAAAAAACCATGGTTTTCTCAACATTGCTCAGTGGAGAAAGGTCATTCTGGGCCGATTCCTTCGCTAGCCCCCGCACCGGTCGTGTAGCCTCCCGTTTCAGTTGTTGAGTTGGAGGCCGCTTTAGGTTCTATTCCTTCCTTCGTGCGTCAAGAATCTTCCTTTGTACAATGCAGAGGGCTCGTCTAAGGGAAAGGAGAAAGCTGCTCCTTTGCTGGCCAAGGAGATCAAGGCTGTCGATCATTTGCGCTCGGTCGTCTTTGAACAGGACCTGAAAAGCCTGTGGCCCAACAGCACTGAAGTTTTAGCCAGGAGCACCATTTTCGACGTTAGGAGGTTAAACTTCCTTTTCTTTCTCTTCTATGAATTGCGTCCCTTCATCTCGCCTTACTGAATCTCCTTGTTGCAAGTGTTGACAAAAGTGACCGCCCTTGCTAATCGTCAGCTCGCCACCGACAATTACTCCAGGGACCTCCAGGGAAATCTATTTGAGGTAGAGGCCGAATGAAAAGTTCTGAAGGATAAGTTAGCCGATATTGAGTATAGGCTCAAAGGCGTCAAGGCTGCACTAGAGGAGGCCATAGACGAGGCTGAGGAAGAAAGGGCTACTACCGTCGTTTTATGGACGTCTCTGGACGAGCTGAAGTCCTAACAAAAGGCAGTGAAGGAAAAGGCTGCAAACGAGGCAGTTACGGCTTATCTACAATCCGAGGCCTTCAATGACAAGACGACAGAGTATTTCATCAGCGGTTTCAAGACTCTCCGTCGTCGAGCTCTAAGGATATATCCTGGCCTTGACCTTTCCATGCTAAGGGCCGATGTTGAATCGACGTCTGTTGGGGAGCCAATCTAGGAAGCGGTAGCCGACCAAGAGAAAGATGACGCGACCTCTTAGGGACTTCTTCATGTATTTTTATAATGACCGAGGGACCTTAATATATAGATACCCTGTTTTTTTTTTTTTTACTATCATGAATTGAAATTTTCTTTCCTTTGTTGATATGTTGATTGTTTAGTAAATTGCTTATCTATTTTCATGGTGCGCCTCAGTATGACAATCATCATCCGTTGCTATTAGGCCGAGGAGTCGCTTCAGACTACTCGGAACTTTAGTTTTAGACCGTTATGGTAGGCCAACGTGGTAGACCGAGGGGTCGGGTTATTGGACTTAGTTCATTTTTACGACTCCACTCAAGACGTTCATTGTAGACCGAGGGGTCGAGATACTGGATTTAGTCCATTTTTACAACTCCACTCCGAGTGTTCATTGTAGACCGTTGTAGTAGACCGAGGGATCGAGTTACTGGACTTAGTCCATTTTTATGACTCCACTTGGGGTGTTCATTGTAAACTGTTGTAGTAGACCGAGGAATCGAGTTATTGGACTTAGTCCATTTTTACGACTCATTCGGTGCGTTCATTGTAGACCGTTATAGTAAACCGAGGGGTCGAGTTACTGAACTTAGTCCATTTTTACGACTCCACTCGGGGCGTTCATTGTAGACCGTTGTAGTAGACTGAGGGGTCGAGTTATTAGACTTAGTCCATTTTTATGACTCCACTCGAGGCGTTCATTATAGACCGTTATAACAGACCAAGGGGTTGAGTTACTGGACTTAATCTATTTTTACGACTCCATTTAGAGCGTTCATTATAGACCGTTGTAGAATACTATGCCACGCTCGACAGTAGACGAATTTTACTATTATGAATAAAAGATTACATGACTATTGGTAATACATTTTCAAATATTCAATGTTCCATGGTCAAGGTAGGGGTCTTTTTGTCCATGGATTCTAGGCAATAGGTTCATTTTCGTGCAATTCGGGTGACTCGGTAGGGACCTTCCCAATTGGGTCCCAACTTTCCATCTCCTGGAACATGTGTTGCTATGCTCACTTTCCGAAGGACGAGGTCCCCATTTTAGAAGCACTGTGGTCGCACTCGGGTCTTGTGATACCTCATCATCCTCTATTGATAAGCTGTCATGTGAATGCTGGCTTCATCTCTCCTTTCTTCCAACAAGTCAAGGTTCAGGTGTAGTTCTTTCTCCGACCCCTCGGCATGTGATTCTTGAATTCTCAGACTTGCCATCCCGACTTCCACTGGTATCACTGTTTCGCAGCCGAAAGCCATGGCGTAGGGGGTTTCTCCCGTGGGACTTTTCGGAGTTGTTCTATATGCCTAGAGGATACTTGGTAGCTCATCAGCCCACTGCCCCTTCGACGTTTCCAACCTGGTCTTGATGATCTTCAATATAGTTCTGTTAGTGACTTCTACTTGTCCGTTGGCCAGAGGATGTGCTGGGGAGAAAAAATGATTCTTGATCCCTAACTGGGAGCATAATTTGCGGAAATGTCGATTGTCAAACTGCTTTCCGTTGTTGGTAATGATGACTTGTGGTATCCGAATCGACAAATTATGGACTTCCAAATGAAGTTACGTACGTTGTGCTCGGTTATTTTCGCCAACACTTTGGCCTCAACCCATTTTGTGAAATAATCGACCGCCATGACGAGAAACTTCCTCTGCCTTGTTGCTAGGGGCAATGGTCCTACCATGTCGATTCCCCACTGGGCAAAGGGCCACAGTCCGATAATGGGTGAGAACTCCTTCGCTGGCTGCCTAGGAATGTTGGTGAACCTTTGACAGTTATCGCACTTCCTCACATGGCTTGCCGAGTTGGCTTGCATCATCAGCCAATATTATCCGGCTCTAATCAATTTGTTAACAAGAGACCGACTGCTCGAATGGTTTTCATAAATTCTCTCGTGGACCTCCCTTATGACAGTCTGCCTCAGCCGATGACAAGCACCTTAAGTAAGGTAAGGTGAAACTTCACTTGTAGAGGAGCTCTCCAATTAAAGTGTAGCGATTGGCACGCAGCTTCAGTTTTCAGGCCTCTCCTCGGTTTAATGGCAGAGCTCCCGTTTTCAAAAACTCTATAATTGGCATCCTCCAGTAATCCGCCGGCACATTCGTACACATACAAAACTTCGACTCGTCTTCCATGCTGAGTTGATTGGGTCTACTTACTGGCAGTCGGTTGTCCATGACGTATCTGTCATCAGAGGCCAACCGTGTCAGCCGGTCAGCGTGCTCATTTTGACATCTCAGAATATGCTTAATCTCGACAGCTTTGAAGTGGGACATGAGCTTCCTGACCCTGGCCAAGTATTTCTTCATTCTCTCCTCTTTGGCTTCATACTCTCCGGTTACCTGTTCTTCAACGAGCTTGGAGTTAGTGTGAGCGGACAAGCGTGTTGCTCCTGCCTCAATCGCTAAGCCTAGTCCGACTATCAAGGCCTCATACTCGGCTTCATTGTTTGTTGCTTTGAACCCCAATCAAATTACATACTCGATTGCTATTCCCTCAGGGGTAGTCAACAGGAGACCCGCACCGCTAGATGAAGCAGTGGACGATCCGTCCACGTGAAGGGTCCATTCTGACTCGGGGGGAAACTTTTCACACATCTCTAGTGTTAATTCAGCCATGAAATCCGCCAGGACCTACCCTTTTATGGCGGTCCTTGGTCTGTAACAAATGTCGAATTCGTCCAACTCCACAGCCCATTTCACTAACCTGCCTGAGACCTCTGGCTTCTGCAATACGACATTCTCCTGGGGTTGTTCATCCAAGGGTTGGTAAGCTCGTCAAATGCCCTTTAAAATATTGAAATGACTGCTCGGCTTCCTCCATCCACTCGAACCCTTTCTTTAAAAGGCGAAAGAAAGGAAAATATGTCTGTCGACCTCGAAACGAATCGGCTGAGGGCAACTACCCTTCCTGCCAGCCGTTGGACGTCTTTCATGGTCTGCGGCGACTTCATATTCATAATCGTGTCAACTTTCTCCGGGTTGGCTTCTATCCCCCTATGGGAGACCATGAACCCCAAGAACTTGCCAGTCGACACCCCAAAGACACAATTAGCTGGGTTCAGTTTCATTTGGAATACCCTTAAGGTTTGAAGGGTTTCTTCCAGGTCCTCCATATGCCTCTCAGCTTCCATGCTTTTAACAAGCATATCGTCCACGTAGACTTCTACATTTCTCCTAATCTGGGTCTTGAACATTTTATTCACCAGTCTCTAATAAGTGGTTTTTGCGTTCTTTAGTCCGAATGGCATGACTTCGTAACAATAGGTTCCTCGGTCGGTGATGAAGGACATTTTCTCACAATCCCCTTTCTCCATTCGTATCTGATTGTAGCTCGAGAATGCGTCCATAAAGTTGAGTAGGGCGTGGCCCGAGGTAGAATCAACCAACGCGCCTATTCTTGGTAGGGGGAAGTTGTCTTCAGACATGCTTTGTTGAGGTCAGTGAAGTCTACACACATCCTCCACTTCCTGTTGCTATTCTTTACCAACACCACATTAGCCATCCAATCGGGATAATCGACTTCCCATATGAACCCCGTTTTCTGTAATTTCTCCACTTCCTCTCCTATGGCTTGATTCTGGTCGGCTGTGAAAGTTCTCTTTTTTTGTCTGACTGGTTTTGCAGTCGGGTTGACACTCAGTTTATGCGTGATTACTCACGGGTTGATCCTGGGCATGTCTGCGTGTGTCCAAGTGAAGACATCCCCATAGGTCGTCAGGAATTTTTGTAACCGGAGTTTAATTTCCTTGGGAAGCGTCCTCCCCACATGTACCACCCACTCGGGATGGTCGGGGTCTATGCCCAGCCCCTCTAAGTCCTCTATCGGTCCAGTTCTTCTTAGCTGGTCGTCATCCCTGTCCTCTATGTCCTCAATGATGAGGGCCTCTCTGGACTCTTTCCCTTTTAGAGATGCCACGTAGCATTCACGTGTCATTGTCTGATCGCCTCTTATTTCTTCGACCCCCTCCTCGGTCGAAAAGCGCATCAGCAAGTGGTAAGTCGAGGTGATAGCCTTCATCTTGTTAAGCGTCGGCCTCCCTATGATTGCATTGTAGGCCGAGGGGCAATCCACAATTAAGAAATTGATTGCTTTGGTCACTTGGCGGGGGTGAGTTTCGGCTGTCACAGGTAGTGTAATGATCCCCATTGGATACAGCTTATCTCCCGTGAAGTTGACCAATGGTGCTGTAGCTGCCCGGAGTTTCTCCTTTCCGATTCCCATTTGCTTGAACGCGGACAAATACAAGATATCGGCCAAGCTACCATTATCTATCAGCATTCTCTGGGTTCGGTGGTTGGCTATAACCAAAGTGACCACCAGGGCGTCATCATGAGGTGTTGTATCCCTCCAGCATCATTTTTGGTGAACGTGATATTTTCTCGCCAGACTTGGGGGGATTTTCTCAGTCGTTTAGTAGAGTAGACTTCCCTATGTGAAGATTTTACTACACGAGTGTACGCCCTCTTGGCCAATGATGATTCGCCATTTCCCACCGAGCCACCTACGATGACCTTTATCTCTCGTAGAGGCTCAGGTCCAGTATCCTTTTGGCTTAGAGGTTCTTCCACTCTATCTCGTGGTGTTCGTGGGCAACCTGCTACAAAATGCCTTAGTCTTCCTTGTCGAAGGAGTGCTTCTACCTGGTCTCTTAGGTTGATGCAGTCCTCTATATTATGGCCATGATCACAATGAAACCGGCAATACTTCTTTTGGGATCTCTTCTCTGGGGGGTCTTGAACTTTTCAGGCCACTTTAAAGTGCGGTCATCCTGTACATACATAAATACTTGCTCTAATGGGGAATTGAGCGGGGTATAAGCTTGTGACCTATGAGGTGGTGGGTATGCTTCCCTGAGTTGTACCACCCGGTCAAGATTGTCTCTCATCCTTCCTTCATTTTCGGCCACCTTTGGTCGCTCATCTCTTTTTCTCTTTGACTGCTCCCTGAACTCGTTCCCTTCATCCCGTCGGGCTATCATCGCGTCTTCGGCGTTCATATGTTTTTAGGCCCTCAGCATTAGCTCTGTCATATTGCTTGATGGGGACTTCGACAGAGAAAATAGAAATTTAGTGGGCAACAACCCACCCATGAAGGTGGTGAGCACGACCTTCTTATCAACATCATCTACTTGCATTACCTCTTAGTTGAAACGAGAGACATAGTCCCTTAGTGATTCCTCTTTTGCCTGTTTGACGTTAAGTAGATAGGTGGCCTGCAGACGATAACACCTCCCTCCTATGAAATGACTAGCAAACAACTGGCTCAATTCAGAAAATGAATTGATACTGTTGGGTTGACGGCTATTGAACCATTTTTGTGCAGAACCTTTCAGTGTTGCCGGGAATGCCCTGCACATGGGTCCTTGCTTCCGTCGAAAGATTCAATCGGGGGGATGCCGAACTTCTTGGGGAGAGGGTGCGATATGATCGTTGTGGAGAAGGGATGATCCGTCCTCTACACTAATGCCTCCACTGCAGATGGAGCCTTACCCCGAATAGCTTCCATTACCGTGTTCAGTTGATCTTGCATCCTCTGAATACGACTATCTTGTTCGGTTGTAGTTCCCGCTCCTACGGCACCGGTAGGCCGTGACACTGAAGAGCCTGGGCCTTGGCTATCGTCTTCCCTCTCCCTTCTAGGTTTTTCCGCTTCTAGTCTAGGACACGTATCCTCCTGTGTCCTCCTATCGTCGGAGCATATATGGTCCATCCACACCATAAGCTTATGGTTCAGCTCCTGATTTTGCCATGCCATTATTTTCATGTTGCAGTAAAGATCTTGCAGCTTTTGCTCCAAGCTTATGATTCGGGTTGCCTCCACGTCTCCTATTCCTGGACTGTTTGTAGATGATGCATTCCAACGAGCTTCTATTCTTTCAGATCGAGTTTATACCATAAGACCTTTATTTTGCTGAAACTTTCTTTCGTTCCCACAGACAGCACCGACTGATGATACCTAGAAGAGGATCACTCAGATGGTCCAATGGCATCCCTCGATTTGGAATTAATTTGGAATCCGGGTTGTACCCGTACACTAGCAAAAAGATGACGTCGGTGTGGCATCGGCCAACACCCCTCTGACGCCAAAGTCAGAGTCCGAAAAAATTGAGAGAAACCCTCTCTACTCTTCTTTGGGATCGATTGTCTTACCTCCATTTTTCGAGGTCCCCCTACCTTTATCGTCTCTTCTTTCCCTCTCTCGAATATTCTTCGAGTTGGTTACAAGAAAGTGGAGGAGTAGTCTACGTGTCGGTGTGGGATTGGTAGTTGTTCTATCGTACTCTACATCCCATAATCGCTTTTGTCTTACTTGCGGTCCACTCGGGTATAGTCGTGCATCCGTCGCCTTGAGGGTCTTGAACGGTCGTCCCTTAGTCGTTTTTTTGCCCATGAGTACCTAGACGACCATGGGGTCGGTCGGTACCCTATATTTCTACTGGGTCGGATGACAGATTTTCTTTGTCGGGTTGGTTGATAGCATTCATCTCCGTTGCTCGGTTGGACGGTAGGTTTTCTCCGTCGGGTCTATTCGTAGCCTTGTTGGGTCACTGAACAAACTAGATGGACCGGTGAGGTTCGCTCGATTAATCGGCTCAGCCATCTCAGGTCCACATACTCCATCATCAGTACCCATGCATCTAATGTTAAATTTTTAAACTTGTGTTGAGTTGTGATTATGCATAGCATGTTATATATATATATAAAGGAAATAGTGCTTTAATAGGGACAATGTGACAAACAATAATCATTTATTAAAACACCCTCAAGATTCTTTTTTCTTTTTAGTTTTTGAAAATGTTGCACAATTGGTAATCGTTGCGTGTTTGACAGTAATGAATCGAGACTCCCTCATTTTTTTATTGGGAAACGATCTTCTGCTGGTGAATGAGCAGGAGCTTCCTACTGAATTTAACCACACCGTGACACGTATTTAAAAGGAAACGGACAAAAAAATGGGACTAATTTACCATAAAATATTGGATAGGTGTCGCTGTGTGATTAACTCAGCAGTAGGGGTGGGCATTGGGCCGGGCTTGGGTCGGGCCCTATAATTATATACCGGGCTCGGGCAGGGGTTTGGGTCCTTAGGGTGAGCTCGGACCGGGGTTTGAGCTCAACCCTCATTAATTGACCGAGTCTCGGGCTAGCCCATGAATTAAAAAAAAATAATGTTGAGATGTAGGTTTGAACTCTAGACCTATCCAATGTTCAAAATTTTGATTTTGATGGATTATTTGTCATGAGGATTAATGAAAATTTCACTATAATGCTTCAAAATATTATAAAAATTTCGATGTGAACTGTTATGAAAATTTCAATTTATGTTGAGCATGATTACACACTCTAGACTAAAATAACTACATAAAGCATTTAAGTCATGTACAAATAAATTAAAATAATATACAAGTGGTTACTAGTCATTTTTTTTAGACAAATGA
>JAOXJP010175112.1:0-41151 GCA_025762735.1 Platanus orientalis
CCCCCCCCCCCCCCCCCCCCAGAACTCCTAAGAGAATATTATTACAACCAGTGTTCCAAAGGTGGTCGCTTTGGCAACTCACTGATCAAGAAGGGCTAGGCTAGCCTGCTCAGATGACTTAAAACTGGGTGCTAGCCTAGTGTTCTAAGAGGCCACCTAGACAACGAGTCATTCTTAGCCAAGTGAGCTCTTAGATATGCTTACATACAGTTTGTAATTGTGATAAATAGTTTTGTTATGAGCTTATTATACACATTATTGGGTAGGGCTGTCAATTGGGCCGGGCAAGGGTTAACCCAAGCCTAGCCCGAAGTATGAAACCCCAGCCTGTGCCCAACCCGAGCCCGAATTCTGCCCGAGCCCCTTTGCCTGAACCCAGCCCATCGTAATTATACGGGCCTCGGGCTGAGTTCGGGCAGCCTGAAATGGTCAAAAAAAATTTTGTGTCACCAGTTAGGTTTTAACTCTCGGTACTTAGCAGGTTCATGTCTTAACCACTAGGCCAAAGTGATAGTTCTTGATAAAAGTTTAAAATTTATTTTCTTTATTCTCACAACTAAACCATTTTACATTTTCACTCATATTGGTAGAAGTTTTAGAGCTTTAGTAACATTTCTTTTCTTCACCATCTAAAGTAACCCAACGAAAAACATTAATATATATATATATATATATATATATATATACAATCATTTTTTCGGGCTTCTGGCTGGGTTTCGGGCCGATATCAAGTTTTATTCACTTTGGGCTAGGCATTGGGCATCGAGCTGAAATAACTTGGGCCCAAGCCCAGCCCGAAAATTAGACTGGGCCTAACATTTGGGCCGGTGCCCAGCCCAATCCGGAATCCAACTTGCCCAACCCGCCCAATTTCCAGGCCGGTCCAGTTAGGCTTCGGGCTAGCCTGGACCAATCAACAACCCTACTATTGGGTGTATATAGACACTCTATTTATATCGACTTTACATGTATATATCCCTTGATGTCACATTTGGGAACTGGAAAACTTATGTCTTCCTTGCTCCTAAGACACTCCCCTCCCTTCACAGCAAGAAGAATTTACTAGGAATAAAGAAATTGAAGAAAGTTGATAAGCATCACGTACAAAAGCCACTGTACAAAAGAGTTAATGAGAGAGACACACGGAAGCTATTGTAGCATAACTACTGGAGAAATTATGATAGTTAATCACTTTAAATTCTTTCAAGATAGAATCATAGGAGACCGAAGAAAAAACAGTGACAAACATTTGTCAACTACCAAATGGGTGAACCCAAATTTGTAGATGATTTTATTCCTCTCCTTCCAAATGATCTGAATAACCGCTGAACCTTAAAGGCTTAAACCAAATGCTCTAAGCAACCAAACGTCAATGAACTCTTGGAGGATCTTAAGAAAACCATCAATCAATGGAACCACTGGGTTCAAATCACATTGACCCCTTTTTTTTTCTATTTATACAGTCTATCATTATTAAAGAAGTATGAGATTAGTAATTTTGATCCATTCGTGGAAGCTTAGGTGTAGCCCCCATAGGTGATAAAATGAGGGAAAGTCGATTGAAATGGTTTGGGCATATGCAACGAAGACCAATGATGGCACCAGTGAGGAGGAATGAGACAATGCAAGTTGAAGGTGCTAGAAGGACTAGAGGAAGGCCAAAATTGACCTGGGTTGAAGTAGTATGGAGGGACATGGAAGCTTGAAATTTAATGGCAGATATGGCCCTAAACAGAGTGGAATGGCGGAACAGGATTCGTGTAGCCGACCCCAAATAGTTGGGATAAGGCTGTTTGTAGTAGTTGTTGTTGTTGTTGTTGTTGTAACTCAACTCAACAAAGCCTTATCCCAACTACTTAAAGTTGGCTAGACAAATCCTGTTCCACCATGCCATTCTGTCTAGGAACATATCCTCAGTTAAACATAAGCCCTTGTGTCTTTCTCACTATTTCAACCAAGTCCAAATCAGCCTCCAAATGTATATTTCACAACAACAACAAAAAAAAAAAAACTGATTGAACCAACACTGGAATTATTGTACTTGTGAAAACTCATATAATATTACTTCTGTAAGAATACAAGCAAGAAATGGAAATTCTCATTCCGTTGACTTTAAAAAGATTTCAACATGTAAAGGAGCATCAACACATATCCAAGAGAATTCCATAAGGCCCCAAATAAGTCGTCTTCCAAAATCTCAAGATGACAGAATTTTTTGAAGTTTGAGCTGCAAGAACAGAGATAAGAGTGTGATATACACAGCTATATTTAACACTGTTTCTTTAGAATCTGGGTTGATGATGTATGGGCTTTGTTTGGTGGTTGTGAGATTTCCTTTGTGCTGCCCTCTTTAGGGATCTTCGTATTCTCCCCTCCCAGGTAAATTCCTTCTCCTTCCTTTTAATGAATTCTTATCTTTCAAAAAAATAAACAGTGTGATAGACATAAGGTGTGTAACTGTAAAAAATTGCATAAATCACGTTGAGGAAAATATCAAGGCACTGTACTTGAACAAAAGATCAAGGCCCAAGAAAAGTGGCAGGATTAAAGGCCTTGTGGATCATGGGTTTTGATCCCAAACTTCTCAGAGCATAAAATGCATCCAACTCATGTTCTCAAGACTTCTTAAATTCCTAAAATGTTGCATGCATCACCCACGTCCCACCCAAAACCCATGAAAACACCTTGGAAAATGGCTGGGAAACAGTTCATTTGATATTAGATATACTGCAATCATAACAATTCTTTCTTGACAGCAAGGTTTAAAAAGTTGATGTCAATGAAAATGTCAATCACTTAAAAATAAGAAACTTGTCAGAAATGTTGGACATGTCATGTCAAAATATTTTCGGACTTGTGGAAAGTGGAAACATTGGAAACATAGAGTATTTGAAAATATATATTGAAATTTCAAAAAAATATTTAAAGAAGCAAAAATACACATTTTACAATTACAATACTAATATAAATTGCCATATAAGTTGAAGAACACAAAACAACTTGCTTGAAGATGTCATTTTTTGTTTTTTTTTCTATTTTTTACATCAAAGCTATTCAGAGTCGAACAAAGAATGTAAATATGAAGAAGTATTGTTTATTCTTTCAATGGAAATGAAAGTAAAACAGGCACTTTTGGGCCATTGTTAACGCAATTGTATAAATTCAAATATAACTATATGAAGAAAAAAAAAGCATAATGAAGTGGACATATTAACCACAAAACTCAAAAATATTTGACTCAAAGAATTAAATTGAAAAAATAATAATAATTAGAGAGAGTAGTTAGCATGACACCGTTGGGTATCCAAATGTTATTCTTTAATGGGAATTTTCATACATGTCAATCAAAACAATGTATTTGTATGAAGAATGTTTGTTTTATGAAATGTATCAAAATATTAGAAAATGCGTTGACGAAACATTACAAATAGGGTTGTTGTTGAAACAATAAAACAAACATATGCCCTGGATATATTAAGAAACATGTCAATTTTTATAACCATGCTTAACAGGGGTAGTTTGGGCAACTTAGGGGTGGGGATGTCTTCTTGTTTTATTGGTAATGATCTTCCCGATTGTTAGTTGTTGGTTGTTTCTCGATGTTGTTGTACTATTAATTCACTTTTGTTTTTGTTTGCAATAAAGTCTTGTTATTTGTCCCCAAAAAAGGGTAGTTTGGGCTGAACTTCCCCAAAAGAATACACTAAACCCATGAAAGTATGTGTTGTCTGTTGATGGGTGAGACAATGACTCTGTCCATACGGTTTCCAAAACTCTCCCTCTTTCTTCTTCTTCTTCTTCATCTTCTTCTTCTCCTTCTTCTCTTCTTCTTACTACAAACCCTAACACATTCAAACCTCTTTTCACACAAATCCACATGGTATCAGAGCAAGGAGTTTGTCGACTTACAGAGGAGTTTTGTTGACACTTGTCCGAGGTATGTGAGCTTCTCAGATCTGGTTCATTTTGATTTTTAGGTAATTAAGGTACAAGTTTCATTTCATTTGAAGCAAAATTGAAGGTTTTACGAATTTTTTAGAGTTTTTTGGCCATTTGTCCCAGATCTGTGTATTCTGCTCCCTGCAACGTGATTCCCATTTGTTCCTTTGACGAATGGAAGTTGACTGGTCATTTTTCTCAAAATCTTCCAAATCAAGTCTCGTTTGATTTGGTTATGATATGATCTCTCGGCGTTGTCTTTTCTCTTACAGGGTTAATGCTGGCCGCGTGTATCTTGTTTTTTGGTTCTCATTTGTTGCTTTTGATGCTTCCAGCACCTCTCTGTGGGTTGTTTGGAGCGCATGTTGTCATGCACAGGGCTCCACTATTGCTTGTAAAGCTTCAATCTAGTGTTGAGGATCTTTTTTGTATTCACCTTCTACGATAACCCGAAAATTGGGCCTGAGACCATATCGTGTGGAGTATTGGACTGTACTTGTTATTGTGGGGACATGGTTATTGCTTGCTTAACAGAATTGGCTGACGATAGGGTCATGTGATCCTATAGTGGTGCTCTTGAACCTCTATGGTTCTGTGTTCTTATGTTGTTTCACTGTTCTGTAGCTTGCAAGTGTTCTATTCTTTTCTTTTCTTTTTTTGTTGAAGCTTCTCAGCTTGTGTTGGAGAGTGTGCCTTCAAAGCCCATTTGATGTATCTGACTGTGTAGTCTTTGGTTGTGGAGACTTTCTTTGCTTGCATTGTGTTTTTTGGTGTGGCTGGCAGTAAAGCCTTCGTCTTGTGTGGTTTTGGGTTGTTGCAGTGCTCTCTCCTATTAGTGGACTGTTTAGTCCCTTGTATTTGTGCTCCCTGCTGCTTGTGTGGTAATCTCTAGTGCAGACAGCAGCAACGTTTACCTTTGTTTGTGGGTTGGCGACGTAGTAGTATTGTTTGGGGCTGTTGCAGTGTTACCTTTGGGGCTGCTGGGTTCTGTACACCAGTGTTTGATCGCTTGTGAGGCGTGGCTGTTTTCATCTAGGCTATTTGGTCCCTTGTGTTGATTGGAGTGCTTGCCAGTAGTGTGTTATTGTCCCTTTGTATTGCAAAGCTGGGGTGCCAATCTTCTGAGATTCTTGCTTTGTTTCACCTGGCCATGGAGTTCTGCCTTTGTTTGGCTTGGTTGTTGTGTATTTGGTGGACATTTAGCTTGTGGTTTGTGTGTAGACATGCCCGTATTCCAGTATTTTGTGCTTTGCGAAGTATCTAGGACCTTCCGGCACACATACCTATACGGTGATTTATGGCTCAGGTTCAGCATGATGGCATTCCCTCTACATGTCCGGATACTTCCATCTCTTCTTCTTGTAGCCCTCTGCCCAGTCATCCCTGGATCACGTTCATACCTATATCATGTCCATACCTATGAAAATGAAAATATGTCATGAAAATATTACGAAATATGTCGATTTTTAAAACCATGCTGTTTTTTACCATTTTGCCTTAATCCCGATCGCAGTGGTTATGCCTATATCAAGCCAAACTTCTCTCATCACAAGCAGCAACACCAAATGCAAACAACAAATACACTTTCATCTCTTGCATTCATCTTCTTCCTTGAGCATTTCTCTTACATTTAGATATTTTTCAAGTAATACCACATATGTATTTTCTTGCCTCAATGTTTATGAGCATACACCTCCAAGAGCATCGATTTTCTTGTCCTATAGGCTTACACCATTAACTCATTGCTCCAAGTTCAATGCGAGGATCAAACGTGGGGGAGGATAACCAAATTTGTACTAAGAAAAGCATGCTCAATGTGTGTCAGAATCAATCAGTTTTCTCTGCTCAAGCAGTGTCTTGCTTACCCAGATACTTCAACATGCCTCACATATCCATTTGGACAGAACATGATAGCCAGTATTGGTACTAGATTTTTCTTTTTTTCTGGATAATGATCAAATTATTAAAATGAAGCAAAGAAAGATATAAGTACAACAGAGGAAACTCTTAGCAACACACTCACTCAGCCAGTATTGGTACTAGATACTGCACGGATAGACTTGGAATACATTTTTCTGGCTTTGTATTATATTATCAGTTTTTTTAAGAGCTGACAATTTCCTTGTTTTCCACAAAAGAATTGTTCTGCAAGATCGAAAGAATGAAATTATTAGATATTAATGGGTCCGCTCTAAAAACGGATGATTGTAAACGCATTAGAATGAGTTGAAGAACCTGCATAGTGGGGTTAACTATGAGAAGAAAAATGTTGGTCTAGCAAAGGTAGTGTCAGAAAAGGAAAGGGGGTGCTACGTTTGTGATTTTATGGAGTTAAAAATCATTTCTTGGAAGTTGGAATGTCCGCGGGATGACAAATAAGGAAAAACGTGTTAGTATTCTTCAAGGGATTCAAAGTCAATATCTGGATATTGTGTTTCCAGGAACCCATAATTGAGTTTATGATGATGAATTATATCAAAGAGGTTTGGGGCTTGAGATCTTTTGATTGGTTAGTGGTGCCTTCTTGGGGGGCGTCTGGTGGTATTATTGTGATTTGGAATTCTGTTTGCGGGGGTGTTAGATCATGAGTTAGGTGCCTATTCTTTGTCGATTAGATGTAAATTGGTGGGGGATAATCGAGAGTAGGTTTTTGTAGGAGTATATGGGCTTAATTTGGTGTTGGAAGTGGACAGTTTTCTTTGTGAGTTGGAAGACATTAAAGCCCATTGGAACTTGCTTTGGTGTATTGGTGGGGGTTTCAATTTGATGAGATTCTCGCACAAAAGGAAAGCGGATGCTAAGCCCGACCCAAAAATGGCTAAGTTTGGGGCCTTCATAGAGAGATGGAAGTTGATCAATGGATTTCTTTTCTGTAATAATTGGGATGATATCTTCCTGGCGTAACGCAGATAGCCATTCCTAGGCTGACTTCTTTGCAAACTCCTATGTTACTGGAATCTTTCAGGACTGCATGGGGACCCATTCCATTCAGATTCAAAGAAATGTGGTTCCAAAATGAGGATTTTATAGCGATGGTTAAGCAAGAGTGGGATATGGCTGCATTCCATGGTTCCCCTAGTCAGATTTTTGCTCTCAAGTTAAGACTCATCACTCAAGGAATGGAGCAAATTGAAGTTTGGATCTTTTAAAGCCTTTAAGAAGGATTGTCTTGTGAAAATCAAGGCTATTGATGATCTCAAGGAAGAGTGAATTCTTTCCAAAGAAAAGAAGCTTATCAATAAAAATCTTAGGAGAGACTTCCAAGTGTTAAAAAAGAGATTTATTGGAAGCAAAGATCATTTATCAGATGGCTCAAGGAAGAAGATAATATCATAATAGCACAAAATATTTTATAAAGTGGCCTCAGCTAGGAAATGTCACGATTCTATTTTACCCACATGTACCTCATAACTCCAGCCTGACTTGGAGTATAATCTAATTGGATTTGCTGTGGTTACCCATATCTGGAACTGCTTGTGTATGTTCACCTGTTACTCTGAAACATTACATCTGAAACCCTTCTGATGATATAATCTGATCACAGTAAGCCTCTCAACATAAACTGGTTTAAACTTTAAACGGAGTCCCTAACCAGCAGTATAATCAGGCCACCTTAACCCTCCTATAACCCACTATCCAGCCCTCTACTCTGCATTAATCAGTCTCTATTCTAGACCTGATTAATCCCACCTACAACCCTACTACACCCTGCTGTTCTGCACTACAACTAACCCCAAAACAGAAAGAACTTTCATCAGTCTTGAGGACATCAACCTAAATCTTTACCCTGTTGTATCACGCCTAACAGAACCTCTAAAATTCCTACTGGACCTCAGATTGACCTTTTCTAGACCAGATAGCCCAGCCTGAAAGCCTTGGTACACCGTAATATATTCAGCCCTGCCTTGATTTAGTTCTTGGCCCGGTATTTTTTGAGTATGCTGCATCAGGCTGGTGCTCTAGGACTGTAACATCCTCTGTCAAACCTCATTGGCTTGCTGTGTTTGGGTTATGAATCTTATGATTAGTTTCCTTGTGGTGCCGTGCATCTATGTTGCTGTGCACTTCTCCTGTTTATGGTTGCTTGTGGTGATCAACAGCCTTGGTGGTCTCTATCCTGTATAAAGCTATATTGGTTTGTGGGTGTAGCTAGCGGTACATTTCTTTGATTCTGCCAGTGTGGTGTTGTAGCAAGGTTGTTGTTTGACTTTGGTCATGGCTGTTGGACTTCTTACAGCAGTGTGCTCTTTGGTTGTGGAATTCTTCCCATCTCTGTGCTATTTTTCAGCCTACTTCTTCATGCCCAAATATCATGTCAGATGTTAGTGAATCCTCCTTTACTCAGGCTATTAGTGGTGTTTCTGGGAGCAGTCCTGTTGAGACATATAGTGCTCCCATTACTACTGTTAAATTGGAAGGTACCAACTTCCTCACTTGATCTCAGTCTGCGAAGATCTCTACTCGGGGTCACAGAAAGTGAGGATATATTACAGGAGATACTACGGCCCCTAAGCGTGAGGACCCTACCTATGCAAAATGGGAGGCTAAAGATAACTTAGTTATGTCCTGGTTAATCCATTCGATGGAGTCGTCTATTAGCAAGACGTGCTTATTTTTTTCCTCAGCAAAGGCCATCTATGACTCTCTTGTTCATACCTTCTCTATGAAGGGTCATATTGGTCTTGTTTATGAGCTCCACCAATAGGTTTGATAGTTGCAACAGGGGGAGCAGTCTATCTCGGCTTACTACAATGTTTGATCTTTGGGAATAGATAGACTTATATCACACTTATTCCATTACCGATCCAATTGATGTTGCTTCTTTCCGCCATTATCTTGAGGAGCACCATGTGTTTGAACTCATATCTTATCAGAATCCAGAGTAAGAACAGATTCGTGCACATCTTCTAAGTTAGCCGCATGTTCCATCCTTATTTGGGGTTTATGCCTTCCTCCACCGGGAAAAACATCATCGTCATACTATGCTCCATTCTCCTATGGTTGAGCACTTTGTTTTAGTTTTTGCTTCTCAGCGTAGTGGTAGAGGTAGCTTTAGTTCTCGTGGTAGTTGAGGTGTTGGCCGCAAGAGCTTTGTATCTGATGATTGTGATTATCTCCGATGTGATCATTATGCAGATGTTCCCATCACACTCGAGCCCCGATTGTTTCTAGTGGGGAGCTAGTCTCTATTCGCAAGGAATTAGCCTCTTCGCCATTTTATGGCTTAGATGGATCCCTCTGGCGGTGCCTCTACATCCCCTAGTGTGGCTACACGTATATAGGACTTTGCTCTTAGTGCTTCCTCTTCAAACTCTAGTGCCTCCTGGATTATTGATTCAGGCTCCCATCACCATATGATTGGTATGCATTCCCTTTTCTCCACTTATATTGTTAATTATGGTCATGACACGGTCTAATTATGGTCATGACACGGTTCGCATTGTTGATTGTTCCATGTCTTCCATTGTTGGCACTGGATCTATTCCCGTTTCTCCTTTTGTATATAATTCTTCTGTTTTTCATGTTCCTAATTTTCAGCTTAACCTTATTTTTGTTAGTCATCTCACTAAGTCTTTGAACTATAGGGTTACTTTCTTTCCTACTTATGTTTTTCACAACTTGGTAACGAGGTAGACCCTTGGTAGAGGCCACGAGTGAGGATTGTACCTTCTTGATGCGACCTCTCATCTTGCTTCCCGATGCAGTAGACATCTTTTTCATCATCTTTATCTCAGCTTATACAATGGCACTTTAGGCTTAGCCACCACTCTTACTTTACTTTACATAAACTATTTCCTAGTTTATGTAGTACTATTTCTACGTCTTTTTTTCAATGTGAAACTTGTGAGTTCGCAAAACATTGTAGATATTTGTATCCTTTGAGTACAAGCAGGAGTACCTCTCATTTTTATATTGTTCATTCGGATGTGTGAGGTCTTGCCCTATTACTTGTTTATTTGGTTACTGTTAGTTTGTTACATTCATGGATGACTTTAATTGTACTACTTGGGTTTATTTGTGGCATGCTAAACATGAAGTATTTTCTACTTTTCAATGGTTTCATGAGATCGTTGATACTCAGCTTTATTCGAAGATTTGTATTCTTCGTTCTAATAATAGAGGTGAATACAAGTCTACTGTTTTTTCCTCTTACCTCTCTCAACATGGCATCTTTTATCAAACCACCTATCCAAAGACTCCTAAAAAGAACGGCATTGCTAAAAGGAAGAATTGTCATCTATTAGAGATTATTCATGCTTTGTTGTTTACCATGCATGTTCTGCAGGTTTTTCAGGCAGATGCTCTTCAGACTATTGCATATCTTATGAATAGGTTGCCCACTCGGATTCTTAATTCCAATCTCTTCTTTTTCCACTCTCTATTTTTGTTCTTGGTTCACCTCTTCCTCCCAAAGTATTTAGGTGCATTTGCTACGTCCATATTCCGATCGGATCGTTCCAAGTTAGATCCTAAGAACCTTAAATACATTTTTCTTGGTTATGCTCTAAATCAAAAGGGATACAAGTGTTATCATCCCTCCACTCGGAAGCGTATCATCACCATGGACATCACCTTCCATGAGACTTTCATTATTTTCTCCTAACCATCCTTATCTCCAGGAGGAGAATCGTGGTGTACATAAAGATGAGGGTGTTCTTCCTCTTCCTACACATTCATATTTCTTTGATATTGATGGATGTCATAACAAGAGGGAGCAAGACACTGTTCCAAAGGAGACAGAACCCACTTAAAAAAATGATGGGTGAAAGACTTTACCCATGCGTTTGTTAGAAAGAGGTTGAAGGTTGCTCCTAACTCTTATGTGTCTATCCTACAAGTCACCTCCTATCCAGGTATTACACCCTCCATTCCTCCTAACGATTCTCATTTCTCCATTGTTGTTAGAAAGGGTACCCGTGCTTGTAGTCACCACCCCATTGCTAACTATGTGTGCTATAACTCCTTGTCTCCTGAGTTTAAGGCCTTCTCTACCTCTTTCTCCATTGTTTTTATTCCATGCAATGTCCCTCTAAGCATTATTTCAACCTTAGTGGAGAAAAGCAATGGAGGAAGAAATGTCGGCACATGAAAAGAACAAGACATGGGATGTTATAGATCTTCCAAGAAGGAAAGAGCCAGTGAGGTGCAGATTGATATTCTCAATGAAGCTCCAACCGAATGGCACTGTTAACCGATATAAAGCAAGGTTGGTAGCCAAGGGATACACCCAAACTTATGGGATTGATTATCAGGAGACCTTTGCTCCATTAACAAAGATAGTTCTGTCAAGATCTTTATTTCAACTACTGCAAATCAAGGTTGGCCATTGTTTCAACTTGATGTCAAGAATGTCTTCCTCCATGGAGACCTTGAAAAAGAAGTCTATATGAGATTGTCTCCTGGTTTCCAACTATCTACAAGTAAAGGGAAGGTGTGCCGCCTAAAAAAGGCGCTCTAAGGCCTCAAACAATCTCCTAGAGCATGGTTTGAGAGGTTTCAAGGTGTTATGCTCAAGAATAACATAAGCAATGCCAAGCAAATCATGCTCTCTTTATGAAGCATCAGTGAGGGAAGGTTACAACACTTATTGCCTGTGTTGATAATATTGTGGTTACGGGAGATGATTACTACAAAATCAATCACCTAAATGGCTTTCTTGGCAAGGAGTTTGAAATGAAGGATTTAGGGCCCCTCAAATATTCCTTGAGATTGAAGTTGCTAGATCCAACAATGGTCCCTTCCTATCTCAGCACAAGTATGTCTTAGATCTCCTTCAAGACTCAAGGATGTTCGGGTGTAAACCTTGTGATGCTCTTATTGAGTCTAACCACCACTTACACATAGATGAGAGCCATAGACTTATTGATATTGGGTGCTATCAAAGACTTGTTGGGAAGCTTATTTACCTAACATTTACTAGGCCAGATATCTCTTATGCAGTTAGAGTGGTCAGTTAGTTTATGCATGCTCCCACAACCAAGCATCTTGAGGAAGCATTCTACATTGTCCGTTATTTTTAGAAGAGTCTGGGTCAAAGACTCTTGTACTGTAACAGACATGATCTTCGAGTAAAGACTTTCATTGATGCAGATTGAGTAAGATCTATGAATGATAGGAGATCCACCTCTGGCTATTGTACCTTCTTGGAGGTAACCTTGTCTCTTAGCACAGCAAGAAGCAGTCAATTGTAGCCAAACCATAGCCCATGGGATTTGTGAAATGTTGTGGATATGTGACTTTCTGAGAGAGTTGGGATTCAACTCTCATGAACCTATGAGATTATAATATGACATACGAGCAACATTACTTGGCTAATTCACAAGTTTCACAATGGGAGTCAGAAATGGAAGAACATAATCCCAGAAAAAAAAAATCGCAGCATAGGAAATGAGATATGACCAAGAAGATAATGCCATTGAAAAGGTTGATCACACTGGGAAGAAGAAGGAACAATAGGTGATGATGATGATGCTGATTGAATAATAGAGGGCCTAGAGGCAACTGGAGAACAATCATCCATAAGATACAACCCATGATCGTCATAGTCTCTACAAATGGTCTTTCCCGTCTTCTGGTCCTGAAAAACATAAGTTTTCGAAAGTAACATTCAATTCAAAGCTTTAACAAGATGATTAACAGAAACAAGATTCAAATTTAAGTTAGGAACATAGAACACAAAGAATGATAAAGAGGAGGTAAGGAGGATACAGGCAGTACCAGCTACGGAAGACAAGGAACCATCAGCAATACGTACCTTATTTATGCCAAAAGAAACATAGTTGGACAAAAACAAGCTAGACATACCAGTCATATGATGGGACGCCCCAAAATCAATAATCTAGGGATGACTCGGCAAAAAACCATGAAAGGAAACTGAAGTACTAAAACAAACAGACGAGACACCATTATGTTGAAACAGGGCCATAGGCCTATAGAGAGAGGCAACCTTGATCAGGGAACAAACAAGAGAGCTGAAGGCAAACATGGTATAAGCTTGACGTCGTCCAAACACATCGTCAACAATATGAGGAGGCATAATTGCTAATCAAATAACATCAACAACATTGAATCCCTTGATGCAAAGGATCACAGAACAGCCATTAACACCACTTCACCACAAACAAGACTGCCCCACCACCATCGTGGGATTATACAACCCTTAAATCAAACCTAAACTGCAATAAGAGGACTACATAGTCCTATTTGGCAACAATGAAGAGAAAACAATCTCAAAGCTTATAATGGGAGCAACTAAATCTCACTCATAGTCAGGCAACAAAACCATCAAATATGCTATAGCAACATTCACCACTTCCCAACAATATTAGTGCAATAGGCATCAACAAGAACAGCCTATATAATCAACTTAATAAATTTATAGCGTTAAAGATCCTCTGGAAATAGCAATACCCCAAAATCACAAGGACCCATGATTACTAGTCACAAGCAAAACAAGCCTTTCCTCCTCACATCACACAATCAATCACAAAAAAATAGGATGGCAATCAACTAACAAAGACCTTGGCATGACAATTCTTGCTTCATAAGGCCAATACAGTCCATAATCGATAACTTTTGAGTTACGGTATTCCTCATACATCACACAACAATAAAATAAATAAACCACTTGATTTCACACACACCAATAGTGTCGATTCGCCAAAAACAAACCTTCAACTTGAGCATATATGCCAACACAACTGTTGGTAGGGTATCACAACCCCACAAATACAAAACAGCTCTGATCAAACAAGCCAAAAAGAAGGGCTATACTTATCAACCGATACCCCAAGCCCAAATATGCCACCAAAGAACCCTAAAAATAGGGAGGTTTTACTCCCACCGAGTCGTAAGACTAATTAAGAAAACAAGTAAGCATCAAAACTTGCAAAAAATCGGAAACGAGAGCATTGAAGATGAAAAAAACAACTTGTAGAGAATGTGATTAGTAACCTACGAAAAATGGCAAAACTCCTTCAAATCTCGGTCAAATGGAGTGGGGTTTGTCTTAGATGATTCGTAAGAAGAAAATGACCAATCCATTTGCAACCAACCAAAAAACAAGTCGGATTGAGTAAATTTCTTGAGTTTGGGCGGAATGCCAAAAAAATTATAAAATAAAATTGCCAAAATCTTTCTATACTATTCCGAATCGACTAAGATTTTCACCATAAATCTTTAAAAACCAAAATGAACCAGATCTATAGATTTTCGCATACCTTAACCTTGCTGACATCAGCCATACAAACTACTGATGTCAGCAACCCCCAAGAACTACGATGCACTAGCAAAGGCTAGTTTTGAGACTTCTATTGACCTTTGATACCAAGTAGATTTCTATGAATTAGCGCTTAATGTATTAGGGTTATAAAAAGAAGAAGAGAGAAGTTGAGGAAGGAATGGAATACGTATGGAGTCTTGGAATCCCTCTCACATACTTTGCCTCATATATCAGCATAGTAAAGAATACATCTACGGGCATTTACAAGTATACCCTATACTATGCAAATACATATGTACCCTTACATGTGTAACCCCATATATCCATGTAATACAACAAACTCCGCACCCCACAACCTCCATAGGTTTTCGGTTGGCCTCGTAATTGGCAACTATGACTTTCCTTCATAAAGAATCACGCTCAACCCAAAATCTCCACAACCACTTATTCAAAAAACAATATTGATCAAACGAACAGATCTAATGCCCATACCACCTTAATCTTGAGACCTGCTAATAACCGACCAGCTCACTCCCCCTTGCCATAGAAACTCCATTCAAATTTTCTCTATTTTGTTTACCACCGAAGTCGAGGCAGCAAACAAGGACAAGAAATAGATGGGCAAACTCGAAAACACACTCCTCAAAAGGACAAACTTACCACCTTAGGAAAAATACCTATCTTTCCAACTAGCAAGTATATTTCCCATCCTTTCAATTACAAGATTCCAAATAGTTTTCAAAGAAGCCTTAGCTCCAATGCCCAAATAAGTGATAGAAAAGACTCCACCTCGCAACCCAAAATGGAGGACAACTCGATATTAGAAACAATACCCACTAGAATCAGCTTGGACTAGTTTAAGTTCGCCTTTAAACCCAAAGCCGCCTCTAGAATAAAACGAATGCCCCTCAAATTTCTTAGGGCTTCCGTATTCGCCCCTGACAAAAATAAAAAGTTATCAGCAAATTGAATAAAAGAGACCAAAGGACCCCTGCTCCTGAAGCAAAACCTTCCACCAGTCCACTATTCTCTACCTTACAGACCAATCTACTAAACAACTCGACAACCACAATAAATAAGTATCGGGATAACAGGTCCCCATGCCTAAGGCTTCATTGCTCCAAAAAAAGCCTTTAGGAGATCCATTTATCAAAATAGAAAACGCGGGGAAGGAGACACAGATATTCATTCAATCCCTCTACTTTTGGCCAAAACCCATTTGCCTTGGGACAAAAACTAGAAAAGACCAGCCTACATGGTCGTAAGCTTCTTCCATTTTTATATAATTCATTAGCCAACAATGAACAGTCCATAATCTGTCTAGCGAGCGCAAAGGAATTTTGCGTCTTTGAAATCACTTCCAAAATAATAGCTTAAAGCCAAAAAGTCAATATCTTTAAAAGTAACTTATATAAACACCGCACTAGACTGATGGGATGGAAGTCATTTATCTCCACAGCTCCCTTCTTTTTTAGAGTGAGGGTAATAAACGTCGCACTGAAGATTTTGCACCATTGATCCTTTGAATGAAAAGCTTCAAGAGCAGCCATGACATCTCTACCCACAATGTCCCCAAAGACTTTAAAAAATTTAATGGGGAAACCATCAAGCCCAGGAGCCTTGTCGTCCACAAGGTTATTTAATGCAACCACCACTTCATCCTCGATGTTCTAACCATCTTTGTTGATCCTCTCCAATGCCATCGAACACGACACCTTCCAGCTTGGGACGCTTAATGAAAGGCTCCAAATATAGCTCCTAATAGTACGCTTCTATAAGATCCCTGATCTTAGATTCATCAACCATCCATTCATCATTCACCTTGAGTTTCACTTTCGAATTAACATTATTTATCATATTTGTTATCCTATGGAAATCAAGTATTCTTGTCCCCTTCCTTGAGCCAACTAACTCTAGACTTTTGCCTCTAAGAAACCTCGTCCATTCTTAACAACCTGTTGTACTCCCCTTTGGAATCCTCCCTGATTCGAAGATTCTCCTAAAAAATAGATGACTTCTAGCTTTTTGCTCAATTTCCATCATCTAATTCAGACATATTTGCTTTCTCAGTTCCACTCTACCGAAATCCTCTTTATTCCACAGAATAATTTTGCTTTTAAGCGATACTTCAACTTCTACCCAAAAACAAAACTAGAAAATCTTCGAATTTTTCTTCATCCCACCAAACTTTGATCTTGTCCTTCAACCACAGGACATCAAACTACATCATCTCAAACCTAAAAAGATGAGGACTTGACAAGAAGCTACCTATTTTCAGCAAGATAGGCAGGTGGTCTGAAACAGGATTCGGTATAACTTCTTGAGATATCTAAGAGGCGTGATCCAACCAGTTTGTGGTGAACAAGAATCGATCGATCCGGCTAGAAACTAGCCTCTCTTGTTTGTTGGGCCAAGAGAAAGCAGTTCCTTTCAACAGGAGATCAACTAGACAATGATCTTCAATGAAACTGTTGAACTGCCTCATCTAAGAAGTAGTTCTACTTACTCCAGTCCTTTCAGAAAGAAAACAGATTCCATTGAAGCCCCCCCCCAAACACCAAAGGAGATGTCAATTGCCCATCACCCCACTTAATTCCTCCCACATACTATCAGAAGCCCCTTGGTCACACAGGCCATAAACTCCGGAAAAGAACCAGCTGAACCCATCCACCTTATTCCTACACAACATTGGGGGGGAAAAATCGCCTATTCTGGAATCAACCACCTCTCTATATCTTTAGAATTCCAAGCTACCACGATGCCACCAGCTCTTCCCTCTACTTGTTTATGGATAAATTGAAAGGATTCCTCCCCCACAGATCCCGAATTTCCTTATTGACAACTTGGTAAACTTGGTTTCCTACAAAACCAGAATGTCAACCTTCTTACGCTTCACAACTTCTTTCACATTCCACCTCTTCTCCTCCCTCCCCAACCCCCTAACAACCATGGAAATAATGTCCATCTTCATTGAAAAGTTCAGAGATATGTATCCCCCACCTACCCCTCCTTGTATCTCTCTCCCAGAGTCGCCCTTCATAGTTAGTGCCCAACTCGAGATTCTTTAGCTCTCTGGATTGGCTTCCTCTAAAATTTTCTTTGGGCCTTCTTGGACTCCAACTCCTTCTACGTTCTCTCTCCTAGAATAGCTCCTCCACCCTGTGTTCCATGCCTTTGAAGGACATGCCTATGTGTTTACTTACCTTTGCCATTTCTTAATCACCCAATCGGATGACGATGGGGGGAAGCATAAAAGAAACTTACTAAATATTATAGGGTTTCATTATTATGTCCTACTATAAATGGTAAAACAGAAAGCTATCTAGCTTAAGATGAGATACTCTTATCTACACGCATATCTTTTTTTTTTCTTTTATCTGCACCCATATCTTGCATTTAGAAAATGAAAAGCCAGATTCCCTCTTCTTGTGTGGTATATGTATCCAGGCATCTTAGGTATTTACAATGATCGTCTATAATTTGATGCAATCTATGGTGCTTTATTCTGTTGTGGTACAATACCCTTAGGGTTTGTGATTGTTTTACTACATTGTTGTGCTTCGTCATCTTTACCAACTGAGGGGGGGAAGCTAACATGCATGTCTCTAACCCTTTCTCCCTAGTCAGACAGTTTATGCATGTCCATCATGTTTCCCTCCCTCTCTTTGCAGGTATTCTTAACGAGAATTCAGAACTTTACCAGATGTCAAGTATTGTATGCTCTCCCATAAACCAAGCCAATATCTTCCAAATTAACAATAAACAATCTAGTTCCAAGGATGCTATTGCAACAAATTATAGGAGTAAATTTGAAGATCTCAAAGAATTATTGGGGAGGAGGGGCGCTAAAGTAATTACCCAATAGGTTTCTGTATCCAAATCCCTTGAGCCGTATTATCCTTATCAATAACAGGAGGAAACCTACCTAAAGGCACAAATCCAATCACTTCTGAAAAAAAAATTCCATCTGAACAATTAAAAGCAGCAACTAAATGCATTGGCAAGTTATGCAACCATTACGAAACTGTGAACCCATTTCTGTGTCCCAAACAGAAATATAACAAGACAAATGAACAATTTTTCTGACTATACGACATACATACAAACTAGATTAAAAAAAAATCAGTAAGAAATAAATAAACTTTTACATCCAATTCAGACCTTTCGATTGCTCCCAGTTAGCTAACCAGATGGGTAATTGCCCGAAACCTGAAACTTGTTGCTACGCTTCCAAAACCCTAACATGCTCAAATCCATACAGCATTCCCCTGCAAGAACAAAAATCCTAAATCCAATCTCTTCACACCCCAATTCAAACAAAAAAAATCATCAAAACATACCAAAAAAACCCGTTCAAATAACAATCCAAGATCTACCCCAAACATGCAGAAACCCTATCTAATTTCTCAAATTGAGAATCTTCTCCAAACAAAACTCGAATACCTTCAATGGATTCGATTTGAAGTTCAAACAACGAACTCTTCAGATAGAATAAGCCATCGATGTTCGATTGACAGATGATATCGAGGGGGATCGATAAATTGTAGAGTTGCAATTCCCAAATACGAAAAAAAGAAAAAATCGGGCGATTCTCAGGTACTTCGGATTCTAGGAATTGAGATTCTCAGAGCTTTGTTTCTCTTCTTTTTCAGTGTTGGCTTCCTTTTCCGGTCCTGTATAGAGAGAGAGAGAGAGCAGAGAAATGAGAGATATATATAATAGCTACTCCTCCCCTTCAAGGCTCATACAAAATTAAAATATATAAATATATATATATATATATATATATACTACTGGGAAAATAGCTAAAAAGTAGAAGCAAAATAAAACTGCTAATAATGTAATAAAAGATATTAAGGAGCTCGAGTCATTTCCAGTTGGACTGGAGAAATATCACGCCAGTATCGATCCAATATACGACAATGACAGAAAAAGGTATTTTGATAAATAAAATACCTTATCAGCTCTCTATTTACGGAAACACCTTATTTTCTTTCTGTATTTACTAAAACACTGTTCACTTGCAACGCGTCAGGTGTTGATTGGCCTGACGCGAGATTTCCAGTACACTTAAGAGTTGTTCTAAGCGTGTTTGACAGTTCTCGTGAGGAGGCCTAATTATGGAAATTTTGGAAAGGAAATAAGTAGCTTACCTACCGTGTATTTGAGGAAACACATAACGCCTGACGACTGAGACTCTGTCTGAGATGACCTTTTGCCAGGCATGTCATTACATTGGCGTGTTATCTCTCCGGTCACAAACAGAGCTGAGTTGTCATCATTGCCTTCGAGATTAATTAACAAACAATATAATATCAACAAACAAACAAATGGAATATTATTTTTGTATATATAACAATGGAAAAATGAAGCGAGAAATCCTCTGTGCACCAGGAGGGAGCAGGGTGCACCCTTTCACAGGGGTTGTGGACCCCGCACAAAAATATGGTGGGGCCACACCCCCTGTGAGAAGGGGCACCCTACTCAGTAGGCACAGAGGATCAGGCCCATGATAAAAAACAGTGAAAAGGGCTTCTCGAAAGGCTCTTATAAGAGTTAAAGGATTCGAGGGTTACCCTTCATTTTAAAAAATTAAATAAATAAATTATAAACATAAATATATATATATATATATATATATATATATATATATATATGATGTACCATCCAACATTTAAATGTAACGGCTACAGACTTTTTCCTATTTTTATCTTACCTCCTCACCCGTGAGTATAAATCATTGGATTTTTTCTACGGACCAACGTGGCATCAAGGCAACACCTTCCTTTTTTTTCTTTTTTCTTTTTTTTTTTTTTTTTTTCTAGAAAGGCAACACCTTTTAAGAGATATGTTTGTGACAGGTTAGGGGTGGGCATAGGCCGGGTCATGGTAGTCCGGCCCTGTAATTATATTACGGAATTGGACTTAGAATTATTTATAAAAAAAAAAAAACTTAGGCCCAAGCCCAACCCTAATTAATACATCGGACATCCATGAATTTTAAAAAATATTAATTTTGAGATTTAGGTTTAAATTCAAGACCTTTTATGTAATAAGTAATATTCTAATCAATTGAGTTATAAGATTTTACTAGTTTTTAAATGCATAAAAACCTATTATTTAAATTATAATGAATGTTTTTTTATAAAAAAAAAATCATTGATTTCACTAAGAGTAAAACTTAATACCTCTTGCAAAAAGCTATTTTTATCAACTAAGCTATAAAAATATAAATGATTTTAAAAGGCTTATTATTATTATTATATATGTTTGAACCTTGGGTCAGGCCTGGACTGGGCAGGGGTAAGCCCAAGCCCAGCCCTAAAAAAAAAAGTCTGGGCCTTGGATAAAGCTCAAGCTGAACCAGCCCATGCCCACCCCTACTTCTTGGAGTCGAATCCCCTAACAATATTTTGCAAGTGATTGAGTTGACTTTTGCCTCTCTCACATATAGGTGTGTCAATGAGCCAAGCTTTGTCCAGCTTAGTTCAGGCTCGTCACATGAATGTAAAGCTTAAGCTTGTGACGAGCTTGAGGTGCCAAGCTTAAACTCGGCTAAGGCTTGAGGCATGCTTAGTTCAGCTCGCCAAAGCCCACAAGTGAATTTTTGAATGTCCAAGATGTACCATTTCCCCCATACAAAGGGGTGTGGGCCCCACGCCCTAATGTGAAGCAGTGAAGGTACATCCTGGACAAAACATCCTTTCTCTTTTGAAATAGGCCTAATAATTAGCCCAATCTATAGTTTGTCAAAACAATCCCAATTGCCCATTAGCCCAAAGTATAGATTGTTGAAATAGGCCTAAAAGACCACTAGTGGGCTTTTAACGAGCTGAGGTTAGATAAGCTCGGCTCATGCCCAACTCAGTGAGCTTTAAACAAGGATCACAAGCCGAGTTTTACTCAACTTGGCTCAGGATTGTCGCATGGAGACAAAGCTCGAGCTCGGGTTCAGGCTTGTGACAAGCTTGGGATGCCAAGCTTAAGCTTGTAAGGTAGGCTCGACTTGTTAGGAAAAAAATAAATAAATAAATAAATAAGCCCAACAATCCAATGTCCCATTAGCCCCCAATTTGTCTTGTGTGAAAATTGTTATTGTCACGATAATTAAGTCGCTGGCATAGCTAGCCCCTGGTCAATGCAAAACATAATGTCAAATCTCTAGCATGGCCAGCCCATGTTTAATGCAACACTTGGAGCTCAAGTCTATAGTATGGCTAGCCCATGTTCAATTAAATTCAAAGTCATTCTCCAACGTCAGTACAATTGGGTAGTCCGGGTAACCACCTGAAGGGTAAATTCAAGTTCAATTCCCTGGCATGGTAACCCCGTGTTCAATCAAATTCAATGTCAAACCCTTGCATAATCACAGTTAGGCGGCCTGAGCAACCCCTTAAATAGTAAATTCATGTTCAATTCCCAACCATGGTAACCCCATGTTCAATCAAATTTAAAGCCAATCTCTTGCATGATTACAATTTGGTGGACTCAACAATTCTCTGAAGAGTGAATTCATGTTCAATTCTTTGGCATGGCAACCCCATGTTCAATCGAAGTCAAAGTCAATCTCTGGTATAATTACAACTAGGTGGCTTGAGCAATCCCTTTAAGAGTAAATTCATGTTCGATTCCCTAACATTGTAATTCCATGATCAATCAAATTCAAAGTCAACCTCTGGCATGATTAAATGTGGGTGGCCTGAGCACCCCCCGTGAATAGTAAATCTATGTTAGATTCCCTAGCATGGTAACCCCGTGTTTAATCAAATTAAAAGTCAATCCCTAACATGATTATAGTTGGGTAGCTTGAGTAAACCCCTGAAGAGTAAATCCATGTTCAATTCCATAGCATGACAACCCCTTGTTCAATTTAATTCAAATTCAAATTCTAGCATGATTACAACTAGATGGTATGAGCAACCCCTTAAATGGTAAATTCATGATCAATTCAAAGTCAAATCCATGACGTGGAAACCCTATGTTCAATTGAATTCAAAGTCAACTTCTAGCATGATTACTGCTAGGTGGCTTGGGCAACCCCTTGAAGAGTAAATTCATATTTAATTAAAAGTTAAAGTCAATCCTTGGTATGGCAACCCTATGTTCAATTTAAATTCATTCACAAAACCTGCATGCTCTTGTGAAGGAACCCTCGAGGGGCAAAGAATGTTGCTTCCCCCTCTTTTCTAAACTACGCGTGACTTGATCATGTAGTGTCCACATTTAAGCTACGAAGGAAGTTAAGGGTTTTCCCAAGTTCAATACCCAAATAAAGATCTAAGGATACACTACCCTTAAATATAGTCACCTATATTAGGCATGTATATAGTTGTAAGTCAATAAAACTCTTATTGAGCAACATTGATTTAGGTTTGAAAAAACATCTTGCATTGTCCAACTGAATATTTATAGCACTTCTTCTATCTTTGCCACACAGTAATTGAACTGTGTATCGCAAATAAGAGGCCTATGTCAATACCATAACTTGGTTTGATAATGAACCTATCATTTCCAATCTCAATCCTTGAATTCTTAGGGTTTAAAAGAGTCAAAACTAAAGATGGGGCCCAGTGGGGGACTCTACCCAGTGCTATGGTCAAGCTCACCAAGTTTGTTGAAAACCTTAAGCTAATAATCAAGTTTAGGGAAAATGAATTTTTCTATAATAAAATAGGCTTTATCAAAGCAAGCACTTGAGAATAATGCATTTTTTCATTAAAAAAAAAAAAACATTATTGAGACTGGTTTTAAGCAAGATCCAAAATAGCCCATAGCATAGAATAATATGTTGGCATTTTATTTCCCTTGGTTCCCCTTAAATTACCTTCACTTATTTACATCTATACCCCAATGCGAAGTGACCAAATATGTCCTCAAACATTACCTCAACTATTTAAGGATGATGCAATGAGGGGTAAGGGGGGTTCTCCAATAGAAATGAAAGTTTCATTTGAGAGATTGTAACCAAATTTGGAGGATTCTCTACAAGCTCTAGAGAAACTTTCACTGTCTTTAAAGATTTTTTTACTAAATATATATGAGAAACCTTAAACTCGAGGGAAACCCTAGAAGAAGAAGACCAAAGTGAAGAGGAGCAAAGAGCAAATGATAACGAATCTTGCAACCCCTCTCATTGTTTATAAAGTCTCCCAACTTATTAACTCTGATATTGGGGTGTGGAAGCTGGACAGTATCATAAATCTTGTTGCCCCTAAATCAATTGAATACATTCTTAGGATTCTCTTTTATCAAGCAAATTTGGATGATAAAAAGATTTGGCTCCCTAAGAAATGACTTTATTTTTTTGTAAAATCTACATATTTCATCTCCTCTCTCCTATTTTCCAAAATCCAAGAGTTATTCCTCCCACCCACCAGGATCCTAGTTCGATTTTTTCATAAAAATCTATTTGGTCCCTTACTACCCATAAAAGGTTAAATACTTTCTTTAACGTGAATGTAAAAAAGTCCTTTGTATTAAAGAAAATTTAAATGTTAAGAATATAGTTGTCATTGATCTTTGTCTTTATGCAAAGAGGCAAAAGAATCCATAATGCATTGTGTTATTAAATATATATGTGTTACCTTATTCAGTTTGTTTGCCTCCCCCTTAACCCGAGAACTTTAGACGACAATTCGCTTAATTTCGCTTCATGGATCAATTAGTGGTATACTTTGACATGCTTCTCAAAACACGAAAAAAACATTATATTTAGCATTATTGCCATTTTTGCACGACACATTTGTAAAATACTGAAATATGACAATTTTTGAAAAAGTACCGTTTTGGACTAAGGATGAGTGGAACAACAATCTTGCAAGGAGGCTCCCGACTTTAGAGTGGTGGAAGATCAATTTGATAGTGTTTTCTGTTTGAAGAGTAGAGGAATGGGAGTAGTGATTCGGGACTGAGTATATGCCATTTCGAACAGTCGGATTTGGCTCTTCTAGCGGAATACTGGGCTGCCCGTTACATATCGAGGGGATGGATGAGTTTAGTCGGATGATGATCTCGAAGCAGGCGCTTTCGGATGTTTCTTATGAATTTCATAATAAGGGACTGAGCAAAAAGAAGCGACAAAGCATTACCAAGAAGAATTGAAGTTGGAGCAGATGAAGATATCTGACACACCATTGCAGCTCATGGAGAGAACAAAGGAAGTTCAAGCTCGAGCTCGAGTAAAACACCCTACCTTGTGCCCAATGGGGATGTTTAGCCATAATAAAAGAAAACTAAGAGACACAAGAGGACCAGAGAAGGAGAAGCAAATTCCCAACTATCATGTCAGGTGATAAATAAATATGAACTTGTACTTTCCAAAGATTTTTTTTTTGTATATAGTATCCTAGATACTTCATTAGGGCAAAGTATTTATTTCATGTCATATGATAACTAATATTTCATATCTTGGATCTATATTGAAACTGAAACAAAACCAACCAATTTGTAGCGTAATTATTGAGAAATTGAAATTGAAACTGAAACAAAACCAACCATCCTCTCACTCTCTCACACACACACTTTGATTCTTGGAAGAAAACCAAGAAAATGCAGGATTTTTGAGAAAACCTAATTTCATTAACTTCCGTATGTTATTATCCCAATTTCGCTGCTGAATGCTGAGTGTGGTAGATTAACTGATATAGGTGAATTATTGGGCATGCTCTATAAGATTTGAAATGCAAAAGAAGTTGGAAGTACCATGGGGTCTTCTGTGGTGACACCTGAAGATGTATTGGTGTCACTAATGAATTATGGTACAATAGACGCTATCAAATGGAAGATGATCAATCAGCTAAAAGCTAATGTAAGTGAATCAATACCCTACGATTGTTTTGTTTATTTGTTTGTTTTTGAGTCAGATTTTTTAATACTTGGAACTTATGGAGGTTCCATATGGTTTGTTCGCTTCCAATGTGTATGTGAAAACTAATAGGTGGTTTGATTTGGTATTTCTGATAGATTTAGTATTCAAGATGCTTTATGCATTAATGTGTCTATTGTTGGTAATGTGAGTTGTTTATTTCTCCGTGCAGGTGCCCACTTAGGAGATTTTGATATGGGAAGTGTTGATTTGTCAGGTATTAAGGTATTCAATACTGTTTTTGGACCATTAGAAAAAAACATGGTGAATTCTCCACCCCCCTGCTGGCTGTGATTAGCATGTGTATCAAATTATTGGCATACCTTAGGTAGATTATCTGTATGACTCATGTTATTGGTGCATTCGACTTTTGCTAAATTTAGAGTTAACTTGGTTTCTGCCTGGTTCACTTTTTTAGTTTCTAAGCTCCAGTTTGGTTCGGTTTAAATTGAATTCTGTTAGGTGTTTTGACTGTAAAGTTGGATTTCAAACATAAATGGGAGCAGTGAAATTGTAGTATCCCCCTCTTCAAATATATTTATAGATTAAAAAAGTTCAAGTGTCGGTTCTGGTTCACCTGAGATTGGTGTGGGGCTTTCAACAAAATGACAATGATTCCCTGCTGAGGCCTTAACAGAAGCAAAAACAAAGATTGAAACTAAGAAGGAAAGCAACTATCCAAATATGGGGTAGAGGTGTGGAATGACCAAATTGCTTCTGATCGTGTGTAAGAAAATTCTGCACTCTTCCAAGGTGAATATTAGGTCTATAAAGTATCACTACTCCAAATTTCGCAAAGTTTGGATAAGATTTGATATATAATTTTATAGAAGAAAGTTATTGCTGAAGGTTTGTTCAAGAAACCAGAAAATTGTAGGGAGAAAACGATTCAAGAACGATGTGAAATCAAAGAAAGAATTCAAGAAATCAATATAGATGGAAACTTGACCGAAGTAGCAAGATACCCAAAAGAAAAATCACACAAAAAAGGGATCTAAGTATGATTTTGAGTTTAGGTTCAAGAAAACCCAACGAGAATGAATCTTGAAAGGTTCTTGGTGAATATTTAATTCAATAATTAAATTTAATAAATTTAAATCAAGAAGTCAGCCATCAAACATAATAATTAAGAAAGATTGTCAAGAATTAAGATAGAAATAATGCAAGAAAAAAAGAAAAGAAAATGAAAGAATGAAATGAAGAAGAAATTGTGGGAAAGAGAAGGGATAATAGATTAGAAGAGAGAGAAAGATAGATGTGTCATGAGACGAGAGAGACAAGAGTACCTATCCAAACTCGTGGACTTCCAAAGCCCAAGATCTTTATTCCAATACGTTAAAATTGATTACAAACTATTGACTTCTAGCTATTTATACTTGATTCCCTATACTCCTATTCTATCTCTTATCAACTATTCTAAACCGAATTGTTAACCAACCCTCTTTACCTACTTATTTTAACTCCAAAATATAACCCAAATAAATCCTAAATGCACCTAAGACCCTTGGCAAACAATGCCTTATTACAATAAACTCCCCATTACATAAAAACCTCATTAAAACCCACCCAGAAACAATCCTAAAATTTATTATTCCAACTTCAAGCTTTTTTATTACTTCGAGGGCCCTTTCCAATTCATGGTTTTAAAAATTGGCTAATTCCAAGTCGGATAACCTGATTCAGATTGGAATTAGCCGACTACGATATGATTTCTTTGTGTAAATCGGATTCTGCTAGGAATCAGTTATGGATCGGCCAATTGGGGTCAACCCTTAGATTGGTTCTTTGAATCGGCCTTAGATCACCCGAATCGGTCTGGATTAGGCTCGACTAATCCAAGGCAAATCTTTAGTTTGCACTACATCGGCCGATTCATGACCGAATCAGATTGGAATCGGCCAGGACCGATTTTGATCCTGATTCCGCTTTTTTAAACCATATTCTAATGGTTTGGGCCTAGGCCTCCAAGGAGGATAGACCCTTTCCATCCAAGTTAAGGCTGCTGTATCAACTCCCCTTCTTGAAAGAACTCATCCCCGTTGAGTTAGGGGGTAGACCAAGGATCTCTTCACCTCCATAAGGTACCCACAGTAGAAATGATCTGGTTATCCTCTTAAGCTTCACAGCTAGAAAATCTTAGTTCGACATCATTTTCATCTCGTTGTTCTGGTATTTGAAGGAATTGGTATTAGTATAACCACAATGCTGTATCTTCTTATCAAACAACCACAACCTTTTAATGAGAATGTTGCAAACTTTCAAGGGAATCACACTAAACTTGGTCAATAAACCCACCAATAAAATAGGTGAGTAAACACCATTCATGGACCTTTAGGTTGGTGTTGTTGACCCACGCCACCTTGTAGGGATTTGAATGAGGCTCAGTCTTTAATCCCAGTTTCCTGCATGCTTCCTCTGGCACCACATTGGTACAACTGCCTCCATTTATCACTATGGAGCACAATTGACCATTACATTTAACCCTGGTTTGGAAAATGTTTCTTCTGCGCCAGTCTTCTTCATTCTCTTCACAAGTAGTCAAGAGCGGACGTAAAACATACACATGCTCATTATCTTTAGGTTCACTAGTCTCATCATCATTTGCCTGCTCCGATTCCAAAACAATGGACTAAGTGGGTGGAACATGCACTTCCTCTTCTAGGGGTTGCTTACTAGAAAGACCCATGACTTGCTACGGGTACTGTTATGAAAAGTGACCATAACCATGACAATGAATGCATGATCCTCTACCCTTTTGTATAAATCCATTTGGGTTTTGTACTTGAGAAGGTGAAATGATCCCAACAGGTCTGAAAGCTGCGGATGTGATGCCACAAGACTGTAGCTTACTGGCTGTCTTGCTAGTAGTAAATCCATTATTCTGGATATTAGATTTGGGAGAACTCTTAGAGAAAACTTAGCTGAATGGTACTCTCTTCAAGTTCTGCTCCACTTGGTATGCGATGTGAATAGCATCATCAAGTGTAGGTACACGACTGTAACTTAAACTAGCTATGATTTGGGGTTGCAATCCACACTAGTGCATGGCAACCATGATATCATCATCTCATTTGGACTTTTTCTTGGTAGCTAAGTGATATAATCTGCTGGTGTATTCCTCAACTGTCATGTTACCCTGCTGTAATTGAGTAAGCTGAAGGTGTGCTCCCTGTCTAAAACCTAGTGGCTTGAACTTGTGCTTCACTGTAGCCATCAAGTCTTCACAGTTTTTGAATGTTCTAAAGTGTCTATGCTCTTCCTTATAATTGTCCCATCACATCCTAGTAGTACTCTTCAACTTGGTGATGTAGCACAAGTAGCTCTGATTTTAACATAGGTAAAAGAATGATATTAGTCTAGTAAATAGAGTTAACAGATGGCTATTAGGTCAGTCACTAGGTGATTACAGGGGATTGCAAGTGTTGTAGGCTATCGGGCAATAGGTATATAAGTTAGAGTGAGTGTGATGGTATATTGAGTGTGACTTGAATTCTACCTTGTGTTTTCGATGTTATTGATGTCTCAAAGAAGTACTGGTGATCAAGCCATGCATCTGCCGGCATGACCCGACCCATTTTCGTAACCCAACCCGCGACTCGGTTCAGTTTTCTGTTGTGTAACCGCATATATAAGATGCGTTAGGGTTTTCTGAGAGGGATCTCGACTTTGATAGAGAGAGAAAGGGGCGGAAGGGTGTATTTGGGGCTTAGGGTTTGAGAGCTTGTTTTCTTTGTAATCTCCTTTGTTCATAGTGAAATTTCTTTCCATCTACTCCCGTGAATGTAGGCTATAAGCCGAACCACGTATATCGTTGTATTCTATGTGCTTTGCGTTTCTTGTTTACTTCATTTTTCTCTCTGGTTTGTGGGTTTAGTCGCAACATGGTACAACTAGACTGCATGTTCACCACAATCAAGGGGTCTATAGAAGGGGCTTACCATGCCTGATGTAATCAATTAGAACAATACAACAGACCAATAATAGTTTAAGAGTGATCCAGCACATGAACTGTTGAAGTATTTAAGCGACTATGTGAGTCTCCTGGGTTCAGCATTAAAGGAGGCATCAATGGTCCAGCAACCAAACTGATTATGTACCTGGACTTCATTCAACAGTGAGTAAGCCTGTAAGCACGTTCTACAGATTAATCTTCTCATGCATTACTTCAAACACCTTGTGTACAGATCTAATCCACACAGCCGTATGTCTCCAATCGGTGGCTGATTGGTTTATCCAACTCTGAGTAAGGAATCAATTCCAAGGCTGTCTTAAGGTTATGAGGGATAGGGGTTTTGATTTGATTGCACAGAACAGCAAGAGAACTGTTCTATATGCAGTTGAATGCATAGAGTTGGGTTTTTTTGTGGTAGATGGAAGGAAAAACAAGGGGTAGGTTCTGGAAAATTCTGGGCAGCAATGATGATGGTTTATATATGTGAAAATCAAAAGAGGGATAGGGTTTTATGGCCTGGTCGATTGTACTAATGAGTGGTAATGGAAAGTTTGAGGATAGAACAATGCAAGGGGTGATTGGGGATGATGGGCCAACTGGTGTGGGTGATGGAGAAGTGAGAGTTTAATAAAAAACATAAAGGGGAGGGTCTTATGGCATGGCTGACTGGTTATGGTGGAAAGGATTTTGAGTTTTGAATGATGGAAATTAAGGATTAGGGTATGGGTTTTGCAGGTATTAATGGAGAAAACCAAAAAAGAAGGAAGAAGAAGAATGAAAAGAAGAAGATAGAAGAAGAAGATTTGGAGAGGAAGGAGATAGATACTTGTGAGGAAATCACCAACCCCACTATCCCATGACATCACCATCCATGGTCCAAATTTCGTACCAAAACTTGAAAAGGAGGAATCTTCCTTGGGTGGAGAAGAAAGCCCAACAAATTTCTTATTCAATGTATCATTGAAAAAAACTAAAGAGAAGGTGGGATTTTATAACCCACGATTTCTCTAGGGTTTCCCCATCATTACATCACCCAAATAAAGAAAATAGCAAGTGAAAAAATAAGAAATAAAAGCTAAAATCGTCTCCTTCCTCTAAGAGTGGTTGACCAAGCCAAAAATTGGCTTTATTACATAATTCCAATTATGCCTTATATAAAAAACTGAAATACCTATCATATCCCTAACTCTAATACTTAATGAAAACATGGAATAAACTAATAACATCTCTACTAAAAGACTATAACAAAACTAAACACTCCACAATTTGCTTCCATACTCTTCCTTGCTTGCCTTCATGGGTGGACCCCACTTTGCTCCAATGACTTCATCACTTGACCTCTGCAAATTTGGGTCTCATGCCTTCAGGAATATCATGCCAATCAAATGACTCAATGCTATGTAACCAATCAAGAAAGACATCCAGGTTGTGTTCACCAAAGAAGTCTAGCACATCAAGTCGTGTGCTCCTATCAAGCTCATGGTGGACTGCACTATGCTCAGTAAAATCTCACTGGGGTAGAACTACCTCATGCTAGTACTGATGATAAGGTGTACCAATTTGCACACTATTTGCTTGTCGTGGAGGGGGTTTTGAATTTGAAGCTCCCATGGCCTAAATTAGTGATATCTTGGAATCTTCTTTTCAGAAATCCTAGAAGTGCAATTGCAGATGATTGATTGCTGTCTCAAGCTAATTAATGGATTCAATCATAGCACTTCATCTTGCACACCATCTACCCTGGTTGTCAATTTAGCTTCCATCTGTCCCAATTCTCTCTTAGTAGTCTCAATCTCTAAGGCATGCTCATCTACCATTGTGGAAAGGGTATCATTGGTCACCATGATTAAGAGCTGAATAGGAAATCCATGGATTGCACTCAAAATTTTAGGGTTTTGGATAAGAATCCAAAACTTCAGGATTCTTCTCAAAAGATTTAGGGTTTTGAATCCCTTTGGAAAAATTTAAAAGAGAAATCTAAAAATTTTCCATAAATTTTAAGGTTTTTCCAAAATTTCTAGGGTTTAGCTTTGATACCACTTTGATGTGGGGCTGCCAAGAGAATGTTAGTGATTTCCTGCTGAGTGTGGCCTTGACAAAAGCAAAAAAAAAAAAAGATTGAAACAAAGAAGGAAAACAAGAATCCAAATCTAGAAAATCTGGGGCAGAGGTGCAAAATGATCCAAATACCTCTGGTTGTGCTGGTTGTGCATAAGAAAATTTTGCACTTTTGCAAGGTGAATCTTAGGCCTATAAAGTACCATTATTCCAAATTTCATGAAGTTTGGATAAGATTTGATATCGCCGGAACTAGTGGATGCAACAAGAATTGTATCTGAGGGTGTAGAGGCAATTGTGTGGGCACTGGGACAACCTCCAAAACGGCCACCACATATACCTCTTCCAAAACCACCCCGCAAGAAGGAGAGAGCTTTCTCCTAAGGAGGACGGCCATGGAGATCCGGATGATTCTCCTTAGTATGGTAAGTGCGACCATAATGATCACATTTGAGCTTATCTCGATCATTTGATGTACTGCAAACTGACCTCCATGGCCACGAGAACCACTGCCACCACGACCTCCTCATTGAAATGAAGAGGTAAGTGCTGATTTTTTAACTGTAGGAATCATATTCATTACACCTTGTCTTCTATCTTTGCAGTGAACATGAGAATAAACTTTATTCACTAGTGGTAAAGGGTAAGTTGCCAAAAATATTAACCCAAATATGTTCATACTTAGGATTTAAATCAGCAAAAAATTCGAATTTCTGAATCATCTCCACATATTTATTGTAGGCCGTAGAGAAGTTAACACAGGAAGAACAATATGTAGTATAGTGCTCCAACTCCCACATCTTCTGAAGTGAAGAATAAGAGAGTGGGAAGTGTACCCTTGCTTGCATTGAGCAATTTGTTGCCTTAATTCATAAACTTTAGTAGTGTGGTCAACTTTAGAAAACGTTTAAGACAAGGCACTCCAGATCTGGTGGGCTGTATCAAGAAACAAGGGGCTGCTAATTTCAGTCTTCATCGAATTCAACAACCAACCCATAACCATGCCATTCTATTAGTCTTCCACTTGTGATACTTGGGATCTTTAGGAGTGGGAATCTCTATGTCTCCAATTAAGTAATCCTCCTTATCATTTCCTTTAATGAAAATAAGAGTTGATTTAGACCATGACAAGTAATTGCTGCCATCAAACTTCATAGTAGTAATTTGACGCTGTAACAATTCACTATATATTATACCATCATTGTTAAACAGTAAACTAACCAATTCTCCCAAAACTTTAAGGTGTTAGGAGAGACACAAATTAAAATACTTCAACATCCCCCCTCAGGAGGAACACTGTTATTGCACAAAGGGAGCTAAGTGCGAGTTGACACAATGCGTACATATGTGCACACCACTACATCTGTGAAAATACTTCCACTGAGATTCGAACTTATAACTTTGTTTGGCTCTGATACCATGTTTTACAGTAAATTAACTAGCTCTCCCAAAACCTTAAGGTGTTTGGAGAGACACAAATTAATATACTTCAACAACCATTGCCATCTGTAACACCAGACTTGTTAACGGTTTGACTCTCTTTGGACATCCTAACTAGGAATTACAGTAAACGCCTAGTCTCCAAAAGCAAGCACCAAACTAACACAAATATAGGCTGTACTACACAAATTCTGCAGCCACCAAGAAAACTAGGACTGTCACTAGTCCAACTTCCACCAGTCTCAATGCCACAACAAGGTAGCACCGGTCTGTAACAATTGCAAATAGGTAGTGAGAACGCATGCCCACTGCACACTGCTAGACAATTAACTAAATCCAAACATTAAGCATGCACCACAATCCACACGACTTGCTCAAGAAAGGGCTAGAACATGAGACAGATCACAAGGAGGAGAAATAGCACATGACTTGCTCAAAAAACACACACAGCACACTGCTAGATGATAGGAATTATAAAACAGCAGCCACACCATTCATAGAAGTTACAGACCACGATTTTCATATAAAGTGTTAACTATACCCAACAAAAAACTCCACTGAAGCTTCAATACACATCCGATCAACTTCAAACAAAAAGCAGAGTGTTCTATGATAAAAACAACCAATTCCTTATCACCAATTTGTGGAAAATGCTCTATATCGATCATAACATTAAAAAAAAAAAAAAACTCAAATAGGGATTTCTGGTAATTTGAAAGAAAATCCCTTAAAATATTGATTCCATGCTCTGATTAAAAAAATGATCATACCAATAACATCCATAAATCATGCTCTCTTTAAAAAACCCTTCACATTGAACTAACCTGTTGACAGTGGTATAAGTCTTGGCGTCAGCCATACGGATGCTTGTTAATGGTGAACTAATCATCTCTCCAAAAACCTTAAGGTGTTAGGAGAGACACAAATTAATATACTACAACACCCCCTCTTAGAGGAACACGGTTCTCTCTTGGGAACACATTCTGGGAGTCAGGCGCAAGTCCATACAACACGTACACATGTGTACACCACTACATTCGGGAAAATACTTCACTGGGATTTGACCCTGCGACTTGACGGCTTGGCTCTGATACCAAGTAGATTTCTGTGTATTTAGGGTTGTAGGTAGGAGAAGAAGGAGAAAAGGAAGAAGAAGCGGAAGGGGGAAGTATAATACTTACGGAGAGTGTTAAAATGAGTGGGAGGTCGATCTTAGTGGTGCTTGAAACCAGAGAAGAGATGGAGGAAGAGATAAGTTAAACGACTCCTGATTAACAGAGATGATAGGGAAGGCGAACTGCAATGCCTATTGGTAGAGAAAGATGAAGGGGAAAAATAAATTGTTACAACCACGAATGACAAACTTCTCAATACTGGGTGAAGAGCCAAGAACCTTGATCAAATTGCAACTTTTACCTTGCTTGGGATGTTCAGCAACTTTTACTCTTGACAACAATTGAAAGAAGGCATCCACCATAAGAGTGGTATCTTCAAGACAGATATCGATGAATGTACCAGAAATTATCAAGTAATTGAGATTTGGAATACAGAGCTGAAGATGAGTAGGACCATCAACATCAATGAATGCCAATTTCTCAAGTGGAGGACAGCTAAAAATAAAGCATTCACATGCTTCATTATCAAAGGTAACTTTTTGAACATCCAGAACTTTTAGAGAAGTAGAGTCATTGACTGTCGCAGGTGGTTTATAATGATGTTATCCAGCTTTAACAAACACAATTGTTGACAGGAGAACAAACATGAAGGTACTTGATGATGCTCTGATATTGAGATTTTAAGTTCAAATTCCCTGATACCATTCCATGGGAGGGTACAGAATCCACTGGTCTATATCCGAACAGGCCTGCAATTGCGAGTGAGAGGTTGTGAAACTCCGAATTGGGCCCACATGAAGTAAGAGAACTTGATCGAAAATATTCACAAGCTTAGTATGACAGAATGAATTGGGAGGAGGTAGGCATTTATCATCAAATTTGAGTCGTGGAAGGGTAACCCATTTATACCTCCACTTTCTTGAAAGGATACATATCCTCACTTCCTCGTCGACAAATGCAAAAGGATGTCTTTTAAAACAATTTCTGCAGGCCAGAGGCCACTGATTTTATCTAGAGTTGAATCAGGAGCCATTATATCTGATATCAATTGCAAACCAAACAATGATCCAACTCCAAAACAACCTACAGACCAGCTGCTCTCCTACAACTTTTACAGCCTCAATCAGAGCCCTACATGGTTGGTAAAGGGAACTCCCTGCTGAGATATCACTGACAGCTGAGACTGAACTGGTCAGCTGAGACTTTCACAATTGGCATCTTTAGAAGGATTTCCATTGATTTTGTTGTCCACAATTTGTTTGAGAAGATCATATCCTATCCTTCTTTGGCAGTGGTCGGGTTGTGGCCCCTCTTGAAGAGGACACATGGAATTCAGGTCCTAAAACTTGCTCATTTGTTGGGGTTTGAAGATTGCTTGAGGAGGGTTCTTCTGTTGTTGTGTGAGTTGGTTCTCCATGGGGAGGAGTGGGTCTTGGAGGCTAGCTCACCAAGTTAGAGAAGCCTGATCCCTTGCTTCCTCCATGAACATCTTGTTCTAGTGGATGCCCAGGGTGGCAAATTCTTTAGTGGATGATCTGGCAAGGCAAGATGGTACTAGAGATTCTAACTATTGTGGCTCTTTTGGATTAGCTTGTTTTTTTTTGGGTTTTCTAAAATTTCTCCCTTTCTGGACCTTAGGGTCCCATCTTTTTCCTCTTCTTCTTTATTATCCTTCTATATATTCTCTTTTCTTTCCATAAACTTTTCTTTGTTATCCATTCAAAAAAAGGAAGATAAAAAGAGTGGTCATCATTGCCTATGCCTATAGATCTCTTTTGTTTGCAGATATTGGATTAATTTGCCTATTTGTCCTCGGATATTCAGTAGTTTAGGGGTGAAGGAATTAAGCTTATGATCAAGGTGGCTCCTATGGGTATTTTAGGTATTAGGTGGACTCTGCCCAAGCCTTTGTCAGATTTAGTCATGGTTGTCAAATTTGACTGCACAAATTTGCTTGGTGACAATGAAACTTTTTAACGAGGTATCTTGAGTCATACGAGTATCTATATTGTATTGATCTGTACTGGTAAAGTAACTGTATGGAAGCCTATAAGAAAGGTTGGCAGAGTGTATCGGAAATGTGCTAATTTCTTATTCCTCATCTTTTTTCACATAAACATTTTAGTGTTAAACTTGTTATAAGTGGGCTGAAAGAATCCTACATAGAAGGTTATGATACTTGAGAGTTTTGTGCTACTAGTGTGATGCCATTCCTCAAAGTTCTAATATGATGCAAGGGATTAGTACGTGGATCCTTGACTGATTTCAAAATATTAGTCAACTAGAAAGGCTGAAGAGTTAACAAAGGGAACCTCTGAAATAACATTCTTTTACCTCAATTAGTAATGCGCAGGAAAGATGTAGTTCCATTTTTATTTTTTATTTTTATGTTTATAACTCTATTCATCAAGGAGGCAAAAAACTTTATGTAGTTCCAACTTGTTTGCTGGTTATTCATTACAGGAGGAGCTGAAGGTAATGCAATTACAATGGTGGAACAGAGTGTGTTTCTTAACACCCCTGGTGCAGAGAAACAGACCCAAGAGGGTGCTAATTGACTTGCATAGACAGGAGCTTGAGTAAGTGTTGGTGTTGTATGTAAGATTGTGTCCCTGTGTGTTTACCAACATAGAAGTGATCACTAATTGGTTCAAACAATTGCAGACCTACTGTAGGTACCATATAGCAACATCATAGCGGTATGTAGATAACATGTACAAGGGGATATTTTCCCCAATTCAATGTGTTCCATCTAGGAGATCTCCCATGCCAAAAATTGACCTGATAGGTATTCTTTTACTGTTCAGTTGACACAAGGAAAACGGCATAAGGTCCACAAAAGAAGCTGATGAAAGGATTGTTATGATTTCTGATCGGGTGGACTTCTGGCTCATAATGGGCTTTGTTGAATGGAGGGTTAGACCTTTGTGCATGTGGCACAAGCACAACTCTGCCGCTACATACTGTGCCTGATGAGGAGCTTAGATTTTTCCATTACCTTGGTATCTTTATTATTTCCAATGTTTCAAATAGGAAAAAAAAAAAAAACTATTGCCATGTTTGTTTAGATATTGGTTGCTATTCTCCTTGATTTTGTAATCTCATTCAACATAGCACTATTTATAGTGGTGTGAAATTAAAACAGAAGCTAACTTTAACCTAATATACCCTTTGATCAATACAACAACAACAACAACAACAACAACAACAACAACAAATAGCCTTATCCCAACTTTCTCATATTCACTTTTCCTTATTAATCTTCCCACACCTGTCTCCATGTACACTAAAAGGTGGTTTTGAGTGCCTTTGGAATCTGTCTTCTATGTGATACAAATTTTATTCAACTCCACTGTCATCTCTCTCTCTCTCTCTCTCTCTCTCTCTCTCCGTGCCACGTTACTTTCTCATATTCACTTTTCCTTATTAATCTTCCCACACCTGTCTCCATGTACACTAAATTTATTAGCTACTAGGCCTACTACTATTATTCAAAGAGTGTCCGGTTACCATCAACTACATTGTTAGGATGGTCTACAAACAGCATTCTAGTATATGCAGCACATGCAATTGAGCAGACCCACCACTTAATGGTTCTTACTTCAGGTATGCACCATTGAATCCTGAATTTGAAATGTTGTGCTTCTCAAGAATTCGGGATCCAGGGTTTACCATGGTCCTATGACCATCATAGAAGGGCTCTTGATTTCTTTTGATCGTCAAAGTAATCATATAACAAGCCACATTTTTTTTTATCAATTGTAAATTAAGAGTTTGATTGACTAGCAGTTTATTTTATTGCTGATGTTTTGAAGTACACCAGTGTTTGAGAAGGCTTCTAAATCAGTTTGGGAGTTGATTCTGGACAATAATGGGTTAGGAAAGGAAATAAGTGAAACAGTTGAAGTCTTCTGTCAATTAAGTGGCTGGGAATATTTACTATTTCCTTCAAACACTGAAGCCCAGCCAGTGAAAGAGAAAGAAAAGAAAACTCATATTTGTCTTCAATGAAAAAAGAGCTTCAGTGAATTGAATATGCAGGGAGGGGCAGGTGACGTTGCAGATGAATCCAGCAATCCACCATTATTACCTGAGTTTTCTGGTATCGTGCCTTCTTCCTTTGCGAAGGGATGATTCCATGCTTTATCCTTGGCTGCATTTTGCATTTTCAGCAATTGGCAATAAAATTCTTGGGACCTATGTAGAGCAGTAGAAGTGAATTTGGATAGCTGAAACCTCTAAGTATTGTCTTCTATGCCTTTTTTCCCCTTTATATTAAGCGAGACTTTTGTTTTCCTGTGAGAGAACAGGGAAATTGCACCAACTAGATTAATGCAGTTTATTTCTTTATAGTGAGTATTGTAAATATTTTATTATTAATCATTTCTCATTTGGCAGTTTAATGAGCCAACAGACCAGTTTACCAGTTGGCAGCTCAATCTAATCTGATGCATATCTGGAACAGGTATCAGATAGAACCACTTAAGACTCGGTTCTGAAATCAAGTGATGCTGGTGAGTTGGGTTTTAATTGGAAGGAAAGTATTCTAACACCATTCTTTCTCTAGAAACTTGAACTGTATCACCAAAATAAGGTATGGGTCAGCAAGTCTTCAGATCTTTAAATCATCACTGTGTTTTCTTTAAGAAAGTGAAGTATGATATCACGATGGTCGTATTATGCTCCCAGACCATTACAACTTCTTCTTTTTTATTTTTACAGAAAAGAAAAAGCAATAAGATTTTCTTCCAGGTACATGATTACTTAGTGAGAATTACCAAAGAACAGATGATTCAAGTGCAGTTAAACCAAGAGCAGGAGTTCCTTTATTCTGGTGACAACGTGCCCTTGCCATTTCAAAGTCACTCAGCATTTCCCTCCCTGCCCCACATAGGATCAGCCATTGGAATTCAAAACGTGATAAATGGGCTGGTGGGGGATTGATATTTTCAGCTGGAGTTCTCTCGTAGATCATATCTTCCCTTCAACACACAAATGAATTCTTTACAGTCAATGTGTTAGCCTTTGCAGAGAGACTACCAACTCTATTAAGTACTTCTCAAAAAAAAAAAAAAAAAAAAAAAAAATCCCTATTAAGTAGTTGATTTTTATACACAATAAGAAGAAAACTGTCCTTACGCTTCTTGGCAAAGGAACAAGTGCCAATTTAATCCCTAATTTTTTTAACAAGCAGGGAAAGTATGATCTTTGAGTGCATAATGACTTTGGTCCACCTATGGTTACATGGTGTACCGAAAAAAAAGGAAGGAAAAGGAAAAGAAGAAAAAATGGCCACATAGAAAAGTCTACAACATTGTTATCTTGAATGCTTACCAAAAAAAAAAAAAAAAAAAAAATCTAACTTTGGAGATTATTTCTTGGTAAGGAGCTTTATCTCAATTTCATTCATCATCAAGGTTCCTCTGAATACAGGATTCCAGTACAACGATGGATAAAAGCTCATTTGGTAACTCCTGAGATTCCCAATTCTAGAAATGTGTTCCCTTGCCACTATAGCTGCTAGAGAATGTGCAGCCCTATTGCAAGTGCGGTGAACATAAGAGATTTGGATATTGTTTTCCAAGTTCATGATTCTTTTACAATTCTGGATTATACATTTTGTTTTTGATAGTTTATACTGGATTATACATTTGATATGACATGGATGCATGTGATGTATTACTTTGCAAACCCTAAAGTACAATGTCAATGTTGGAAATATGCCTGCCCTAGCAAGACCAATAGAAATTTATTGTGATTATGTACATGGCTTTATAGCTTATATCATATGATGACTTGCAGTCTGTAATATGACTGTGTAACAAGTACTATGAAGGTCTTGCTCAAAACAAAAGCAAAGATTTCAAGTTAGCTTGGAACTCCATGTGGTATCGAGAAACCATTATGCAAGAGTTTTATTTTTAAACTTTTCATTTTTCAATAATTTCATAATTTCAATATTTTTCATTATTACAAAATTTCAACAATACAACAACAACAACAAACAGCCTTATCCCAACAACAAAATTTCAGCAATACAACAACAACAACAACAAACAGTCTTATCCCAACAACAAAATTTCAGAAATATCTTCCTAAAAAAGTTCCAAGTTACTGGAGAAATTAAACTTTTGAAAATTGATTTAAACCATATGGCTATTTTGGTGTAAACTAGAAATAAAGACTAGTGAGGAACTTCAAGTGACAAATATGATGATAAGAAATGATAATAACACACTAAACTGCCCTTAAGGGGACCTAAAGATTAATCACCTGGTAAATTTCAAAACCACACTCCCAATGTATATAGAAAGCTACTACTTGCATCAATGGCTTAGCATCCAAATGTTGCCAAAAATCCTTATAAGCTGACCAATACAGGAGGTTTTAACCTTTCTCATCGTAAATGGTCTTTTGACTTCGTTGCATTACACAAAAAGATGAGGTAGCAGCCAGCAAGAGCCCACGTAATTGGAAAAAAAAAAGGCTTACATGTGTGGCTGCTGGGATTCGAGCCCAGGTCTCCACGGCCACAACGTGGAATTCTTACCACTAAACTACAGCCACTCGATATTTTATTGGGCGTGATATTTTAATTTTATTACATAACTGACACAAAGTTTCTCATAGAGAGATATGATGCCAGTATGTACTATGCATGTGGGACGATGCCTGACAAAGGGTACTTTGATAAATGTACAATATTTATTTAATGTGTATTTACTATAACACCCTTATTTGATTCATGGGTATTTGCTGCTGGTTTTGTTGCTGGTTTTGTTGGAATGTGTCTAAGCATTAAATAAATGGAATCCCATCGTTGTTGAACTCTCCAGCATTCCTCTATCTCTAACAACGATTGGAAAACCTGGGTTGGGCTGGCTGACCCGAGATTAAGGCCCCAAAATGATTTAGTCAGGTTTCAAACTTAATCAGGCCTGTTGGCATGACCCGGTTACATTTCCAGTCAGACTCAGTTGGGGTGATCCGCTCCAAGGTCATACTGGAATGGTGCCCTTTCAGGTAAGTTAGATACTTCCAACCCCACGTTTTGAGTGAAAAGAGCTCTATACTTGTGAAGGGTAGTCTAGCTATTCCAGCATGTCAGAGCACCTTATATGGGGCTTCAATCCCTTTACCTCCATGGAAGACCTGGAATATCTTATCAACTGCCTTTTAGAGTGGGTTGAGAAAGAATATGCTGCATAACTTACATAGAATAGCTCTTGTCATTCAATGGAGAGATTATTTTTACTCCAACTATCCAAATTAGAACCTATGTTAGAACAGAAATCCAAATAAGGACTTTTGCTGGAACAGACTTCTGGGTTCAATTCAATGATTAATTTTGTATTTATTGACTCTTTGTTCTGTCATAAAAAGTTAGTAGATTCAGATCTTAGGTGTTAATAAGTCACATAAGGAAGAAATCCATGAATATTCTTAAATTCAACAATGAGAGGATCTCAATTACTCTTCTACCTTCTTTATAAACCAAAACCATTACACCCTTGGAACATTTTTTCCCCCTTTCTTTTTCTACTTTTGGTAACACCTTTAG